>JAPYZT010005546.1:0-10777 GCA_030522965.1 Tryphoninae sp. A BG-2022a
AGTACCAACATAACGCCACAAAAAAATCGAAATTCGAATATACGTAACCCGCGAAAATTCAAAATTCGCGATACTTTTTGAACACACCTCGTATATATACAGCGGACGTACCGAGGGCAAAACATCGCCGTGCAAACGACCGACGTTTATTTGCCAAAGAGCTCGTGAAATCATGTATGCATGCATACATATAGACACACACAGACACACATACACAGCTATAGTCACACCCAATGTGCGTGTTGTGTCGCACTCCTTGCTAGAACTGTGCCAATACCCCTCTGTCTCTCGCAGTTGACAACACTCCATACACTCCGTGCACTCTATAATCATACACATTGTACCCTACTCTCCCTCTCTCTTTCTCTTTCTCTTGGTCTCGTTCTACACGTCATACGACCATACGGTGATTCGATCATTGCTATCTTCCGATTATCTCTACGAGTGTATGTCCGGGGTTATTTTCACACACACACACACACACACACACACACACACACACACATATATATATATATACAAACTTCTTGTCTATTTGTATTTCTTATACAAACAGACAAGAAGTTTGTATTAGCCTGACCAAAAAGTAATTGCGCTTTTATATTTATTCTGGGAAATTAATAATAAATAAGATATATATGTATATAGAAAATAAATAGCAATATTATAGAATATATATAATTTTTCTATTTATTTTGTGAAATTCGTTATCCAAATATTATGTGGGCCGATTAATCAATTGGACCGGCTGCAGCAGTCCAATTAATTATTAATTATCATCGATCATTCGACAACGATGTTCCCATCAAATTTTGTTTAATCAAACATTATTCTGATTATCGTTCCATTATCACGTTGATTATTTTACCACACGATGATTACTAATGTCGCACTGGAATAATTACCGTTAGATATTCATGCGATGTTGCGAACTTCAGCGATAACATCGAATAAAAATTCCATTCGTCGTATTTGGAAATTCGATTATTTCCCATGGGGTTTGCAATTATATTTCGAACAAAAAACAATTATATATATATATATATATTTATTATATTTATATATTTTTTTTTAATTTTACTTTTTTTTTATATAATCAGATACATTGGCAAATGTAATAAAACGCGAGCCACGTAAAACCACAAGGGGTTAATAGCAACAACAACCGCCAAACAATTATAAACCAGCGTGCGAGTCGGAGCGTGGCGTAGGGGCGGGAATTTTGATTCCCGAGTGAAATTGCAACTGGTAACTTTGTGTAAATGTCAAGCCGCACATCGTTTATAGTCGGGGGGTGGGGGTAAAGGTCCGAGAGACCAAATGCAAAATACGAGAAGTGGCATCAATGAGAGAAAGGAACAGACAGAAAGAGATATGATATGATTATTTTATTATGCGCTAGTGTACTTTGGAGCAAACTATAACACATTTCCAAGATACAGTAATAATTTCTTTCCATTCCCACAAAAGTTCACAAGAAAATTTGAAAAATAAATCTCGACACAAGAATAAAGATAATAAGTAATAGATAATAGATAATGATGATGATGATGATGATGATGATATAATAATAATGATAATAAAAGGAAAAACTAAGAGAGAGAGAGACGGGGGGGGGATCCCAAAAGTGATGCTCGCTCGCAATTCCTCTTTACCTTCGTTCTCAAGGACTCTTTTCCTTTTTTTATAAAAAAGAAAATTGCAGAAATACGTCACTTCTTTTACATAATAAAACATTTCGTGACAATAAAACCAAATGGAGAACAAAATTTAGAACTCAAATTTTCTTTTAATTCTTCTCGGATTATAAACCAGTGAACATTTTTCAGCAATATTTCTCAATTTACTCGGAGTCTTGAAATTTGTTAAATTTCCTTGAGAGTCGAGTTAAGTTAATACGAGCTGGAGTAAGTTTTTTTTTTTTTTTCAACGAGACGATTGCCCGTTTTCCTATTTCACGGCGGCTACACTTTTCGTTCTTGCGTGTATGTATTTTTATATATAAATAGGTACATGAATAAACTTTAAAAAGTCGTGCACTTTCTCACGTGCACCAACTGCCACACGAGAGTCGTATACCTACCTCTCTACGCGCTTGGCACGTTGCAGTCCTGTTCTCTCTTTCTCTCTCTCTCTCTCTCTCTCTCTCTCTCCCTCTCTCCCTCTCGCCACCCCCTCCTCCCCCCTCTCCTTTCTTCATACTGTTACGTCCGAGTACACGTGCGATCTGGTTCTTGGATTCCACGCTATCCCTTTGTCCAACTCCCTCTCCCTCCCTCGCCTCGCCACCTCTATCATCATTCCAACTCTAATTCTTCTTCCTCGGGACGACACGGACGTTCTTTTTTTCTGTTCTTTTTTTTTTTAATCTCTTCACCGACCATAAATCTCACCCCTTCGTACAAAAGCTATCATGTCAAAACGATAAATGGCCATTTTCTTTATGAAAATACGATTTATCTATACGCTCGTTGAATTTCCAAAATTAATCTCTAATTAATCGAATAATTCAATGATATTATAATCTCTCTCTAAGGAAACTAATTTTTTTTGCAATAATAAACAAAAAAATAAAACATTACAAAATATTGCAATTATATTTGTGCATTTCCTATTTTGTCGTCTCGATGTTACGTGATATTAAAAAAAAAACAAAGAAAAAAGAATGAAAGTAGAAAACGAAGTTTTCTGCGCGCGCGAAACGCACACACGAATGAACGAGAACGTACAATGCGCGTTGGTTAATGTCGCGACGTTATATAAGAGCGGAACATACAAAGTGTACATGTCCAAGCCCTTTTCGTAAGCTTGTCACAAGATGGTGTGCCCATCCCACGTAGATACACGTAATACACAACCCGTTCATCATCGCACTAATACAAATACGAAGTTCGTACGTATTCGCCTATGCCTGAACTCTTTTTTCTCTTGTCTATTATTCGCATTACGCAGCGGTTGCAATTTTATACAGGGTGAATTTCATAAGGTGTCTGAAACTTTATTTTAAGATAGATGGGATCATTACAAACAAAAATTGCAAATATACATTGGGAATATTTTTAATAGTTTACAAGATATCAATCTTTAAAGTTGGTCCAATCAGAACGCGCTGAGAAGCGTTGGAGCCGCCCACTTCCTTCCTAGCCGTAGAGACAGCGCAGTCTAGGGCGTTATATTTGGGGTTGCAAAATTCAGAGCAGGCAATTGTATTATATTATTACGCAGTCATTTTTATTTCTCGGGCAGGGCTGTGAGTGCGGGCGGGGAGTGGGCGGTTCTAACGATTCTCGATGCTCGAGAAATGAAAATGACTGCGTAATAATATAATAAATACAATTAACACTACTCTGAATTTTGCAATTCCAAATGTAACGCCCTACACTGTGTTATATCTACGGCTAGGACGCGAATGGGCGGTTCCAACGATACTCGGCGCGCTCTGATTGGATCAGCTTAAAAAATTTGTATCTCGTAAACTATTAAAAATATCCCTAATGTGTATTTGCAACTTTTGTTTGTAATGATCCCATCTACCTTAAAATCAAGTCTGTGACACATTATGAAATTCACCCTGTATATAAGGCGAGACGAGTTCTCTCGCTGTCTCCCTGTCTCCTTCTCCCCTCCCTTTTTTCTTCGAATTCTGCTATTGTATTTATAAGTAATATGTTAATTAATTAATTAATATATTAACACCTGTTATTATATTCATGTTCTTACATTATTGCATTATTATATCATTGTATTTGATAAAATTTTACAAATTGTTAAACTCGTACAAATTGTAAATTTGCAAATTTATACATTTGTAAGATTTGAGAATTTATGAGATCTCTGTAATTGCGCTATAGCTAGCTAGGGCATAATTAAATATATCAATCAATCAGTCTCTCTCTCTCTCTCTCTCTCTCTTTTGTTCTCGCTCTCGTTCTCTCTATCTCGTCTAGGTGGACGATACGATGGCACCGTTGCTCACGATCCCATGAATTCCTCCCTCGTGGCTCGTTACGAGACGACGAGACTGCTTCCAGCAACGTTTTTCCTTCCCCCTCTTTAAAAAAACGACAATCTCCCTTTTTCTACTTTATTATTCCCCCCTCCCCCTCTCCTTCTTTCTCTCTCTCTCTCTCTCGCTCTCTCTTTCTATATACACATATATATGTGTGTGTGTGTGTGTGTGTGCGTGTGTATATGTGGACACCGGGGAGTCAATGGAAACTTCCGGAAAAATTTTCAACTACCTTGGAAATTCTCATTATCGCGAAGTTACAGCTACGATGGAAAAAGATTTTTATCATTTCGCGATCGTTCCTCTCTGTACACCCATGGGAATATTCGTCTCGCGTCCTTTGACGAGAACAACGAACCTATCAATCTCCTTCTCGCACGATATTAAAAATGAAAAAGGAAACGAGGAGGATGATAGAAATATATTTATTGTCCGATGCGATCTGTCGATGTATAATCATCGTCGTTATACCGTTTATTCATTGAATAATAACGGTCATTATTGTTATCGATAAACAGGGAGCGTTTTTACGCCTTGATCACTGCCTTGACTCGCTGTTTCTTCTCGAAGTCAATTATTTCATTTGATTTCATTTATTTTTTTTTATATACTGAAAATAAAAACAATTTTATCGTAATAATTTCCTTTGATTTATTCAATTTATTTACTTATTTGTGGAAAGACATAGAAATTACGTAAAGAGACGCAAACCGTCGCGAAAAATCGTTAATCACGAGACGTAAGCGAAATCGTTATGAAGATAATTTATTGTTTTTCTAATTAAAAATTATTGGACAAACGAATTTAATTATCATCAAGTTTCTCGACGTCAATCAATTCGTTTGATTTTATTTTCGTTATTACAGAGACAATTTTTATCATAACAATTTCCTTTGATTTATTCAATTTATTTATTTATTTATGGAAAGATCAGAAATAAAATAAAAAGATGTAAATTGTTGCCAAAAATCATTAATCACGAGGCGTAAGCGAAATCGCTGGGAAAATAATTGTTTGTTTTTCTAATTAAAAATTATTGGACAAATGAATTTAATTATAATCAAGTTTCTCGAAGTCAATCAATTCGTTTGATTTTTCTTATATTACAAACACAATTTTTAACATAACAATTTCCTTTGATTTAGTCAATTTATTTATTTATTTATTTATGGAAAGATTAGAAATAAAATAAAAAGATGCAAATTGTTGCCAAAAATTGTTCATGACGAGACATAAGCGAAATCGTTATGAAGATAATTTATGACTTTTTTAATTAAAAATTATTAGACAAATAAATTTAATTATCATCAAATTTCTCGAAGTTAATCAATTCGTTTGATTTTTTTTCGTTATTACAAAGACAATTTTTTTCATAACAATTTCCTTTGATTCATTCAATTTATTTATTTATTTATGAAAAGACCAGAAATAAAATAAAAAGGTGTAAATTATTGCCAAAAATCGTTCACGACGAGACATAAGCGAAATCGTTAAGAAGATAATTTATTGTTTTTTAAATTACAAATTATTAAACAAATAAATTCAATTATCATCAAATTTCTCAAAATTCGTTTGATTTTTTTTATCCTGCAAAGACAATTTTTATCATAACAATTTCCTTTGATTTGTTTATTAAGTTTATTTATTTATTTATGGAAAGACTAGAAATAGAATAAAAAGATGCAAATCGTCGCCAAAGAACGTTCATGACGAGACATAAGCGAAATAGTTATGGAGATAATTTATTGTTTTTTTAATTAAAAATTATTAGACAAATAAATTTAATTATCATCAAATTTTCATAATTATCCATTTTTACGAATAACTTGGTAATTTATAATTTTTCAATTATTTCTTTTTTAATTAAAAATAAAAATTATTTCAAATTATGTAAAATTAGCAAATTGTTCAAAATTTTGGAAATTCTTCGTTATATCGTTTTGCTTTTGGTGTTCGACAATAATAGATAACCGTAGCTTCGCTCCAACCGTAGTTCGTGGTCAATCGACCAAAACAACACGCACACGTGTTTCTCGTCCGTCATAATTGAGAGCTTCGACAAATATGATTGAGTTTGAATTTGTACGAGATCCTCGAGTTTAATACGTTTCGAAAGGAAACACGGGAAAACGCGCGAATCGTCACGGGTATTATTCGACTCTTGTGTTATTCGATGATCGAGCAATTTTCGAGCGAGGCTCGAACGTGTTCGAACCTCTTCGAACAAATCGTGGGAACGAATGAATTCATTTTGCTTGACACTGCGGATCGAAAATTTTTATTTTATTTTTTTTATTTATTAAAATATTTTTTATAACAGGGACGTTCCAACGTGCTTCGTCCTGAAGCCTAGTTTGATTTTCTCGGTTTCTTTTTTATATTTTTGTTTGCCCCGATGTAATCTTAGAGGGATGAAATAATTAAAGAGCTCGATAATTAATTTTAAATAGCTCGATCGTTCAACGAGGTATCGATTATCGTGACGACAATACACTCGATTCGATCGTTGGAACGTTTCTATTTGTACCCGTACAACTGTTTACCTCGAGTACGAAACAATCGTATTGATAAGACGGTACAAAATTTGAAAATAATTTTTGGTTCATTTTTTATAAGGATTTCTAGTTGCTTAAATGATCGATTAAATTCTTAGGTATATGATCGTTTTTTTATTATTCGATCATTCTTTGTTTAATGTGTAATATTAAATAATAATTCTTATGAGTCCTTTTGAAGGGAGAAAATGACCTTGAGATGTTTGAAGTGTCACTACGGCTACAAAAATTGAGCTATCCGGTTGATCCTTGATTCATTGTCGAGTCCTCGGCGAGTTCTTCAAAAAGTTATTCGTGCAGTTTTCTGTCAGATTAACAGGAACCGAGATACAGCATCGCGAATAGTCGATGTTTCACATTCGAGTTTTTTGTATTTTTCTCCTAGAATTTTTGAGATAGTGGGAAAAATAATGTGATATTCTTCATCAGCGACAAATTTCCGATTCCGTAATCACCTTACAAAGATTTTTTGGACGAAAAAAAATTTTGACCCTCAGCGTCGACATTCGTCATTTACTTTCCTGACTTTGGGGGGTCAGGAGGGGGTCAACATTTTTTTCTGTTCAAAAAGACTTTGTAGCATCATTTCTGAATCGGAAATTTCCCGCGTAACACGAATATCATGAAATAAAGGGATTTTGGAGCAAAAAAATTTTGACGTCTTCACCGAGGCGTTTTTTTCGCAGCCACCCCCCCCCCCCCATGGGTTCCAAAAATCGCGATTTTTCGAGGTTTCGCGCTATCAAAAATGGCTATTATCGCATTCCGATGAACTTTAATCATTTCAAAACCTGCAAGAACTTACATCGATCAAAAATTTTTCATTAATAACGAATCAATACGTCCCTCTTTATTGTCACTCAAAGTTGTCAGTCAAAAACTCGAAAAACTAAATATTGCCATAAATTACAATTTACCAAAATCTGCGCAAAAAAGTTGAAAATTAGTATGTTAAACAAAACTCAAAATAATCTCATTTTCCAGTAATTACTTTTAAATTAGAAAAGAAAAATCTATTTTTAGCCATAGCTAGAAAATACATTTCTCCCAGACGCACACACACATATGCAACGTGTATATACATATACAGGGTGAGTTTCATAAGATATCTCAAACTTTATTCTAACATAGATGAGATCATTATAAAGAAAAGCTGCAAATAAACATTTTGGATATTTCTAATAGTTTACGAGATATAAGTGTTTAAAGTTGGTCCAATCAGAGCACGCAGAGAAACGTTGGCGCCGCCCACTCCCCACCCGAGCAGCCAATGCCCGAGAAATAAAAATGATTGCGTAATAATATAATAAATAAAACTGACTGCTCTGAATTTTGCGACCCAAAATGTAACGCCCTACACTGTGCTATCTGTACGGCTAGGGTGGGGAGTGGGCGGTGCCAATGTTTCTCGGCGCGCTCTGATTGGACCAACTTTAAACATTGATATCTTGTAAACTTTTAAAAATAACCCGAATGTATATTTGCAACTTTTGATTGTAATGATCTCATCTACCTTAAAATACAGTTTGAGACACCTTATAAAATTCACCCTGTATAGTCGTTTCTACGGAAGACACGTTGCACACCTGCTGCACCGTTTCTTTGGTAATTTGCCGTCTATGGTGCGTTCTTGAACGTGTTTTAGTCAGTAGAGAAGCAACGACTAACATAAGAGAGTCGGTTGCAACGTTTTCGTCACGCTACAGCAAACCACACCGCGATGCTTCTCTTACGGATATCCTGGGGTTGGTTAGGAATACACCCGTGTCTCCCATACCGCTCTCGCGTTTATCACACACTTACGTGAGACATCGCGACGCGAGTGTGTGCAAACGAGTCAGCTGCACCACCGGCTCGGTTGCAGGATTACACCGTGGATTCTATAATACCGCGTCCTCTCCTCAGTCTTTCAAGAAGCTTCGACGAGACTGGAAAGTCCTTTTTTCGGTGCTTTTGGTTCGTTCGTTTATTTTTTCACCAAAGGTCAAGGAAGGAAAAAACGATAGAGACGCGAAAAAGAAAAAACGTTTAAACGAGGATCATGCCCTCGGTGTCAAAGTTCAGGTCGAGATTCGAGGAGCTCGGTGCACTCACCATGAGTGTCGTGGATAATCCAGTTGCTTATCTCCTGGAAATTTTAACCTCGCGTGAGTCCTGGTACTTGTTTATTTAATTAAACAGTTTTTTTTTTGGTTTTCATTTGTTTTTGTTGGGTTTAATTTAGAAGATGAACAGAGATTTGAGCGATTTGGTGTTGTTTCTTTTTTTGGCGAAGATGGAAGTCGGAGGCAAAAAATGGCGATTTTTTGGATTTCTGTAACGTTCGATCAGAAAATTTATGAAAATTGGAAATTACAATTTTGTTTATTTATTTTGCATTTTTGGATTGCAAAAAGATAATAAACAAACGAATTCGAACTTGTGAAATTATTTTATTGAAATTAGTAGAATGACCTTGAAACGCCCTTGCGAAGTTTTAATTTTTCTCTGCTTTCGCAATATAAAGGGTCTTACTAATTTCAGGAATTTAACAAATTGAAGTTTGAAAACAAAATCTGTGATTTTTCATGTTTTTCTTCAACTTTTAAGAACTAGAGAATTCGCAAATTTTTCTTTGTTGCTTCATCTTCATCATTGGAACTAATGAAAATATTAATGACCGATCGATCAATTGGAGGGAAGGAAAGTGATCGATTCATGTTTGGATGAAATGAAAAAATTACATTCGCGCACATGAGTTCGTTACTGCGCATGCGTCGTAGCACGAATTCAAAAATCTAACTGCGGAAATTGTGGAATGAATATAAAAAAAAAGGAATCTTTGATTCGCGTTAACGTTTCGCTATCGGGAGAGATAGAGAGAAAGGAGGATGGAGAGATTGATGCTGGTCGACAGTAATCGAGTTGAATGTGCAAACTACCTGGAGTGAAACTCGCGATAGAACTATGTAACTAACGTAACTAGACGTAGACTCGTGTAGGATTTTTCTACACGAGGAACGCGTAGGTGTATTCTGAATTGCAGACGTTCGCGTGGAATTCTTTAGAGGTTTAATCGATCGAATAGAATGTTGGAGAACTGATCTTTGTGAGACAAAAAACATGCAGTGTTTGAAAGTCTGAACTGTTCTTGGAACTTTTCGTTCCTCTTCAGGTTCGTCTTTGTCTTTTTCTTCATCTTTATCTTCAGGTTCATCTTCATTTTCCTCTTCAGGTTTATCTTCATCGTTTTCTTCGTCTTCCTGTTCAGGGTTGTCGCTGACTTTTTCTTCATCTTCCTCGTCACGTTCATTTTCATCGTTTTCTTCGTCTTCCTCTGCAGGCTTATCTTCATCGGTTTCTTCGTTTTTCTCTTCAGGTTCATCTTTGTCATTTTCTTCATGTTACTCTTCACGGTTAGCTTCGTCTTCTTGAGGTTGGTCTTTGACTTTCTCTTCATCTTCCTCTTCAGGTTCATTCTCATCGTTTTCTTTATCTTCCTCTTCAGGTTCGTCTTCGACTTTTTCTTCATCTTCCTCTTCAGGGTCATCTTTGTCTTTTTCTTCATCTTCCTCTTCAGGTTCATTTTCATCTTCCTCTCGTCTTCGCCTTTTTCTTCATCTTCCTCTTCAGGTTCATTTTCATTTTCCTCCTCAGGTTCGTCTTCGCCTTTTTCTTCATCTTCCTCTTCAGGTTCGTCTAAGTCATTTTCTTCATCTTCCTCTTCAGGTTTTTCTTCGTCATTTTCTTCATCTTCCACTTCGAATCCATTTTCATCATTTTCTTCATCTGCCTCTTCAGGTTCATTTTCATCTTCCTCCTCAAGTTCGCCTTCGTCTTTTTCTTCATCTTCCTCTTCAGGTTCATCTTCATCCTCTTCAGGTTCGTCATCGACTTTTTCCTCATCTTCCTCTTCAGGTTCGTCTTCATAATTATCTTCATCTTCCTCTTCAGGTTCGCCTTCATCATTTTCCTCATCTTCCTCTTCGAATCCATTTCCATCATTTTCTTCATCTCCCTCTTCAGATTCGTCTTCATCATTTTCTTACTATTCCTCTTCAAGTTCATCCTCAATTTTTTTCAACCTCCTCAATTTCTTCATCATCATCATCATCATCATCAACTTCTACATTCTCTTTCTCTTCACATTCATCCTTATACTTCCCTCACCAATCTCTTCAAGCCTCCCCCTCCCCCTCTTTTTCCCGCACCCTTCCTCTTCAAATTCCTCCTC
>JAPYZT010005549.1:0-11293 GCA_030522965.1 Tryphoninae sp. A BG-2022a
AAGCTTATGTGGTCCGCAGACGCATATATGCGTCCTTACAGCTCAAAGGGTTAACACGGGGCTCTTATGGGAGATTGCGAAAAGTGACGATTTTCAAGAATAATTATCGTGATTTTTGGGTCGATAAAGGCCCCTGAAATTTTAGACAAATGATAGATTAAAATTAGAAATCGATAATAATTTAATGAGATTTTTTTCTCTGTGGCAATATTATGGAATTATAATATCATAATATTGATAATTATGATAATTGTTAATTATATGGCAGCTTCAGTTTTGTGTTATTATAAACAAATGATAGATTAAAATTAGAAATCGATAATAATTTAATGGGATTATTTTGTCTGTGGCAATATATACATATGACATTGAAAAACGTTTCTGTCAATTTTCAGTGAAATCTAACGGAAACGCTGTAACGATAGGACTACCTTAAGGAATAAAACGTTCAATTAGGGACGAGCACGTTGCAGGAAACACGAGTTTTGTAAAAACGAAAAAAGAAGTATAAAAGAAGGTTATGGAAAGTTATCGATTGATTGTATGAATTGTTATTGTTATTATTATTGTTGTTTTGTGCTTTTGAAATTGTAAATTTAGTTCGGAGAATGTTTACAATGATTTTGTTGTGTTTAAAGTTTGGTCGTAAAAAATATGAGACAACAATAATAATGGAAAGAAAGGAATTAAATAATTGTGAAATATTTAACCCCACTTTGAATATCGAGAGAGCCATGCTATTGTTAAATTATATAGGACATTATTCGTGAAGCAAGCGGAAAGAATGTAACTGCTGTTACATTTTTTGTTGTTGTGACGAAAAATCAACTTTCTTTCTTTTACTCGTCGTTTACGAGCTGTATAAAAATAAACGAAACAAAATGTGACTTAAGAATGATTTTAATAACATTTTTTTCTTAGTCCTTAAACGATATGTTCAATTTATAAAATAAATATCAAGATAATAAGAAATATTTGAAAAGTTTTTAAAACGTGGCACCATCTACATAGAATGCCCCATATAATAGCAAAAACTTAGTTTTTCGCTTTGATGACTGTAAAAACATTCACGAATAATATTCTCAATTTATGGAACGAATTGCAAGATAATAAAAAATATTTGAAAAGTTTTTTAAACGTAGCGTCATCTATTTATATAGAATGCCCCATATAACAGCAGAAACTAATTTTTTCACATTGATGACTGTAAAAACGACCGACATCGCAATTGCGCGCGTACGAATCGATAAGAACGTCACGGATTACGGATTTAAAAAATTGCAAGATAATAAGAATTATTTGAAAAGTTTGTAAAACGCGGCGCCATCTACATAGAATGCCCCATATAATAGCAGAAACTAAGTTTTTCACTCTGGTGATTGTAAAAACATTCACGAACGATATTTTCAATTTATAGAACGAATTCCAAGATAATAAAAAATATTTGAAAAGTTTTTGAAAACGTGGCGCCATCTACATAGAATGTCCCATATAATAGCAGAAACTAAGTTTTTCACTCTGATGACTGTAAAAACATTCACGAACGATATTTTCAATTTGTAGAACAAATTGCAAGATTATAAAAATTATTTGAACAGTTTGTAAAACGTGGCGCCATCTACATAGAATTCCCCATATAATAGCAGAAACTAAGTTTTTCACTCTGATGACTGTAAAAACATTCACGAACGATATTTTCAATTTATACAACAAATTGCAAGATTATAAGAAATATTTGAAAAGTTTTTAAAACGTAGCGCCATCTACATAGAATGCCCCATATAATAGCAGAAACTAAGTTTTTCACTTTGATGACTGTAAAAACATTCACGAACGAAATTTTCAATTTATAGAACGAATTGCAAGATAATAAGATATATTTGAAAAGTTTTTAAAACATGGCGCCATCTACATAGAATGCCCCATATAATAGCAGAAACTAATTTTTTCACTTTAATGACTATAAAAACATTCACGAACGATATTCTCAATTTATAGAACAAATAGCAAGATTATAAAAAATAATTGAAAAGTTTTTAAAACGTGGCGCCATCTACATAGAATGCGCCATATAATAGCAGAAACTAATTTTTCCACTTTAATGACTGTAAAAACATTCACGAACGATATTTTCAATTTATAGAACAAATAGCAAGATTATAAAAAATATTTGAAAAGTTTTTAAAACGTGGCGCCATCTACATAGAATGCCCCATACAATAGCAGAAACTAATTTTTTCACTCTAACGACTGTAAAAACGACCGCCATCGCAATTGCGCGCGTACGTATCGATAAGAACATCACGAATTACGGATTTAAAAAATTGGCGATGTCGACATTAAACATAAACTCAAAGTCACTCACCAAAAAATTCTTCCCAGCTAACCGAGCCATCGGAGTCGACAGAGCCGGCGGCCGCAGCATCCGCGTCTCCGGCCTCGCTTCCCATTATTTTCACGATGAAAATAAACCACAAAACGACGAGCTAGTGTATCACGCTAGACGTATCCGTTTACCGTACAGCGAGTACGTCAGTTCGATTCTCGATGTTTTCTCGCACAGCATCGTATTTCACTATTGTTTGTTTGTTTTTGTTATCGTACGTTCGTTGTTTTCGTTATCACAAATCCCAGCTCGACGTAGCTATTTTAAACGTCGTATCGTTAATTAAAATCTCGATGACAATGACGTTGAAATTATCTCCGGGAGATTCGGTTAAGATTGTAACAACGACGCGACGATCACCAACAAAATATCACAACGCGCCACCACGAGGTCGCGTGACAGACTGAGGACCGACCCACGAGAGTGCAGAAGACTGTAGAGGCATCGGCCGAACGCTGAACCCCGCAACGTTTGGCGAGACGCGGACGGACACGGACGTAATCAGCCGGGACCCTCCGCCGTAAAACGACGCTCGCTCTCGTCTCCTATGTACATCTTGCATGTATATATATTCATATACATGTTACGCTTCTCCGAGCATATGTCTATATGTATATATATATATGACGATACGTATAACCTAACTACGCGCATACGATGGCGAGAGCCACAGAAAACTCTTCAATGCAACGTCTGTCCTCGTCAGATTCCCCTTGACGCCGTCCTTCCCACTCGCGCTGCAATGTGGATCGCGTTACGACGCTCTTTTTTCATTATGTAACCCCCGCCCCGTCCACACACGTTTTCAAACGATCCTTGTCAAGAGATTTTATTTAGTATCGCAAAAGACTCGATGAGCCAGACGTTAAAACGGTTGGAAAGGATTTTAAGCAGAATCGTGAGAAAACCGTTGTTCTTTTTGGCGGCTGGTTGGTGTTTGTAAATGGATAGTTTGTAAAATATATATGTTGTACCGTGTTGGCGAGACACCGGGCGGCTGTCATGCGAATTACGCTGGGCTAATATTTATCGCGCCTAAATATGTAAACCTCTGATGCGCATGTGCAGATTTGTACATTCTTTTAAAGTCACGGGTCAGCAAGATTTGTTTTTTTTTTTTTTTTTTTTTTTCATAAATAAAAAAAAAACTATACGAAAAATACAATATAGTTTGAATAATGTAATATTTGCGATTCTAAATATTAGCGCGTTTTTGGACCTGGGCTGTGCTGGGGTTATGAGCGTTGATAATGAATTCCGTGTTTTAATTACACGGCCACCAACGGTGATGTAAAGTTTTACGCGTAATAATTAATGATATAAGCAACGACATGGAAACTTGACCGTGTTACTCACCTGAAGGTGGGAGAAATGTACATGTGTTTGAAAAGAATTAAAAAAGGCAAGCACTACTACTAGCAAACGTTTCGCTGACACTGTCGCCCTCAATCGCAAAATGGGCGAACTATCTTGACAACCATCAGTCGGTAAAGCAGGAATCACTAGTAAATACTTATCTTCGTACAACATAATTCAGGGTAACATAATTCAAGCCTACACTTGTAAAATTGTTCTCAAACTTCAAATCAATTCTTCATTTTTATTAGAATACACTTGTGGGGGGTTGACATTTAAAAAACCCCTTTAAAAAAACTACGCACATCTGTTGAATACTATGGTGTATATTTAATATTCTTTTGTTCTATATTTCGTTTTAACAAATAATAATACGTGGGGGGAAAAACCATAAAATAAAAAAATATTAACACATCATGATTAATTAGAATCATAGATCATAACGATTCGGTTTTTGTAATCTACTATCATTTCGTACTTCGTCCTGCATGAAAAAACAAATCAGGTATAATCATATTACTGAGGATAATAGAAAATTAATTATTATAACACCGAAAAAGAACATAGCAATCAACACTTCGATACTGTTCGATGTGGATGTCTCAAAATAACCACATAGTATTTACATCAATTTATTTACGAGCTTATTTCATTATGATCCAAAGTGGATTAAATGTGTTCACCATTTCGGTACAATTAGCCTACGAATTTCGTGTATATAGATTCAAGTTTTAACGCTTCTCTTTCTCCCCTCTCCCTCTCTCTCTCTCTCTCCGCCACCCTCCCTCTATACACTTTACTTTTTATGACTCTATTAAGTGAGAGCGCAAAGTCATTATGCCTCGATAACGTTAATATTACATATATAATTGGATCAGAATTAACGCAATTTGTGTTGATTATTGTAATCACTATTTCGGCCCTCTAATCCATAAAATCGAATCTTTACAAAAATCCTTAAAAAATATCACCGCAAAAAAGCATAGTTTACGAGACAATTACTATATTGTTCTGTTGGTTCGGTTAAATATGACCGTCGATTGGATTGATCGTTTAAACCAAGCATATTATAGTTATATCGCGTATACCTACTACCGAAAGTTTCTTAATCAAATATTCATTACGAATGACCATTCTGGCTGGTTTTTACAGACGATCTTTTTAAATTCACCTTCGACCCCTCAAAGTTCACACACACACACACATATATATATATATATATATATATGTATGTGTAAACTATATATATATATTCATAGTACTTAGAACATGGAAGTCGATGATCTAGTACATACTGTCATCAAGTTAATTGTATATCCGTTGTCTGCACGGAGACAACTATTTCGAGATATTCGCGTGTCATGTATACGCGTACATGGAGCGATGAAAAAAAAAACGGATGACAAAACAGTCTTACGAAAATTGGCGAGACGAAGGGCATGTCCGGCTTTCTTTTTTTTTACTTAGAAATTAGGCAATTATCCTTTTACAGGAACGTCAAAAATGTTCTATTCTATGTCTTTCGTTTGTCTCCGTATTAAATCAAAATTGTAAGATTCTTATCAGTTTATATATACGAATAGATCTATGACATGAAAGAGGATTGATCGTGAAATCTGCTAACAGCTAATACGATACGAATGGAGACAAACTCAAACTCGTGAATTGCAAATGATATTACAAAGGCTTATCTAGTGGAGCGCCTTCTTTTTTCTTTGCGTTCCTCTGCCAGATGCCAAATCAGTCCGATCCCTTCGAAATTGCGAATCGTTGCCGAGACCTGATGAAATGGGATTAATAATTTTTTTTAAAATTGCTTTATTCCTCATTCACCATGCACCAACAAAATGAAAATTAATTAACTTACGCTTCAAGTGGGCCACACGGGATCGTGTCAGACGTGGTAGTGATGCGTTAGATGGAGAATTGGTATCTTGATTCGACGATTGCAGATTTTTTTTTCTCAACTGTGCTACTTCCTCCATCGCTGGCGTCATCCATTTCGGCTTTGACTCGTTGCTTGAATAAAATTGAAAAATGTACACTTTAGTAATTCGATATGAAGCACACAAAGCATATTCAATAGTGCGTCGACTAATAAAACCGTCATTATAGGTTTAATGAAAATACAAATTAAAAATCACCTTCCTTCCCCACGATTTTAGTTCAGAAATTTGCATTTTGTCTTGTCATTCGTTTTATCTTACTGATAAAAGAATCTTTATGAACAAGAAGAAATCAAGCATAAAGGATGTTCACGTTCCCATGTATACTTTGATTTCCATCGATCCAATCAACTTTCACCAAAACGAGTATCATATATTCTCATCTATTGAGATGTTTTTTAAGAAAGATTATTATAACGACATCTCCTTCTCTCTTAGAATGCAATACCAGACATCACTGTTCATTACTATAGGTGATTCAAAAGATAAAATGCAAAAATCTTCAACTTTGCGTTAAGTTCGATTTTTCTATCGATAATATTTTGAATTTTCATAATATTTTCAAGATATTTCACATATACAACCACAAGCAAGTTCAATTGGGAGCGGATGTAAATACATCGCCATAACTATTGTTGACAATAAACACTGTGTTACTATTGTAATAGAAATTTGTTACGAAATTACATTAGACATAGTCGAAACAGATTTGCAACAATGATGGTCACAAAAAATGATTAATAAGCCACTCAAACAAAAAAATGTGTAAATGTGTTTGATTTCTTTTTTTTCTGATGACCTTCTGCGTCGTGAGCTATTGTTTATTTATTTTCCCATTTGCTTAATGAACGACCTCGAAAACTGTAAGAAAGTGGATGGTTTACATAATACGCGACTTCCTTTTAATTTCTATGAAATCCAACTATTAGATGGAGAATATTTAATTTTCTTCCCCCCAACACAATCGCGTTTAGCTTAATTTCTAAACGTTTTTAACATTCACTTACTCGATAGGTTTTATCTTTCTGAAGATGCCGGCTTGTCGATCCTTCATGCGGCGTATAACATTAAGCATTGCGTATGTTGGGAGAGAAGGTGGTGGCGGCGAAGGTGGAGGTGTTAGAGGTGGTGAAAGTGGCTGATTGCTCTCTTTTGCAAATTTGTCCGGATGACGTGCCAATACCTCCTCCCAGCTAAATTCCGTTTTATCCATGGGAGCTGGTGTGTTTCTCGTTATTCTTCCCTAAACATTAAAATTGGTATAACATATCAATGTACCCGTATGTAAAAGGGGAATGGATGAAAATTGAATCATACCTCGCCATTAACCGGCTTGCAAGGACGCCTTTCTCTTAAGTAGGGCATTTTGAATGGTTGTAAAGACGAGATATTTTCATCGGCCACGCGTTTCCCATTCAATGGCGAAGCCATGCTTTCCTCCACATATCCACCGTGGCGAAATAAATTTCGCAGGTAAGTGTAATTTGGTCTCGTCTCGAAGTCCAATGTTGCTATATACTTCATGTAGGTCGTAATAGCAGCTAGAGAGAAAATAAAACCGTGTTCCAAAATTCACCAGACATAAGTGAATGAAGTAAATAACTTGCGGCTCAAAAGCTTAAGCTTACCAGGAGGTCTTTTCTTACGAGGAAAGCATTCCCGCATAAACAACGGAATGTCAGAGAGCAAAATTTCTTTTTGGGCATGAACCTCTTCGGGATTGCTAGATGGTGCCATACCACCATTCTCCTGCTCCCATGGCAATCGACCACAAAGCCATTGTAATAAATTGTATCCTAAAGTTTCCATGTCGCCTCTCCTTGAGTGAGCTGTGAGAAAACAAATTGTAGAAAAAAATTAAGATTGTAAAGAATACAAGACCATGAGAAAACCAAGAGTTTGGAGAAAATTGTATAAATTTCATGAATTTCTTTGTATCAATTACAAAATTTCTACCCCATTCTCCCAGTAACTTGGTATATGAGTAAATTTATGAACTCACTGCCGTCGTGAGCATCCCGTGACGTAAATTCGAGGGTTCCCTCGTGCGCTCGTCTACCGTCGTGAACAAAAGGTTTGTGAGTACCGTCTCGTCTACGAAAGCGATAAGCGAGTCCATAATCGACCAAATATGCTCGTAAATTTCCCGTAACGGAATTGTTTTCGGTCATCTCTAACGTTATATTGGAACCCTTGACATCTGCATGAGCATACCCACGACTATGAATATACTCGAGAGCATCCAACTGCAAAAAAACACACACCAAAGAAATCAATTGAAATTTAAAGCAATTCAAAATTGTGAACGAAAAATATAAATAAAACACTATTTACCATCTGAATGGCAAGACGGTTGACAATTTTTGTAGGAAGCTTTCTATTGTGTGACAAAAACAATTTGCCAACGTCAGTCCCGTATCGAGGAATGACAAGAAACCTGTAATGCTCTCCTTGATAAACATGGGAGCCTGAACCCTCGTACGTTGGTACACCAACACGATCTATTCCTTGTGACTCGCACCAATCGTCGACTATGGGAACAATGGAAAAAACAATGGCAATATGACTTTTTACACCAACTTACATCGATAAAACATGTAAAAAATTGTTCACGTACTCATATTCTGTCTGGCTGCCCTTATGTAAAAATTCATTTCCACAAAAAGCGGCCCATTGTTGTGTGGCTCGATTTTAATAACATATCGGGCAGTTTCATCGACATCCTTGTGAAGATCATTGGATGCTGAAATAGGTATCAAAATTGATTACAGTCAAACTTCTTATTTTTATTTAGTAACAAAAATGTCAAGAGTAGGAACTACTGATCACCTAAATATATGTCGCCAAATCCGCCACATCCAATTGGATCGCCCAGTCTCCATTGCTTCTGAGTAATATCAGTGAGAATTTCGCCATTTGGCAAACGCGTCGGTAATCTACAACCGAATGCTGCGACTCGTTTCATCAGTACCTCCTCTACTCTTCGGGGTGCCATAGTCACTATTCGCCCATAAACACTGGACAAAGATCATAATTTGTTTATCGAACTCAGAAAAGGAGGGAAGAAATATGCGTCACATAAAGAAAGCACAGCACTAAGATTGAATTAAAAAATCCAAAGTTTTCAAGTTTCACTTCTAAGAAGACTATCATTACGAAACTTTGAATGAAAAGTAATTTTTTTGTCAATAATGATGATAAACAAAGGTATGTTTTGTTTCCACACACTGACAATTGAAATCGAACTAAGATGGCTTCAAATCCATGCGTGTATACATATATCAAAATCTACACTATGGGAAACCTCTCCAACCATGTTATCATCGAAAATAGCGAATTTTCTGAGGCCCTCGTATAAAAACAAAAACAAAAAATGATTGCATCTAACATTGAATAGATGGACAGACTAAGTACAAGTGCAGAAGCTAACCAGCGATCGAAAAAAAAACATCATAGCCAGCAAACTACTGCGATCGGCCACAAGATTTACAGCTAATCCACAAACATTTAACATATATTTACTAAATGTACTCACTACTGCGAAAGCTACTCAAGCTTTGCAAATATCTGTCATATATCACATAATGAAAGTTCGCTGTACAAAAACGAAATAGAAATAGAAACGTCGTTAATTAAGTATAACCATACAAATAAAAAGATATATAGTACATTGGATATATTACGAAAACATATGGTTATTATGTTTTTCGATGTAGAACGATAACGTACAAGCTCACACTTAATTATTCCACAACACTATTTCCACTACGAGATTCACTTGTTCGCCGAACGAAATGTTATTACAATTTTTCTGTCCAATTCGGCACTGCCATTTTATCACATTTTGACCGTTGGTATATAAACCCACAAACGAATGAAATGAATGCTGGATATCGTGTAGATGGCGCAGGTTACCACCGCTTTCCTTCATACAAAAATTGAATACTGGGAAGCTAGTCACTTTCGTATGATAATGGTTCTGGAGTACTTCATGTCGTTTAATCTCAAAATGTACATTATTAAAATAACATTACGATTTTAACAGTTCATATACAAAGCTAGAATAATTATCGATTCCACTCTGCTCTACCTCGCCGAAGGATTCTTCCGACAATGTCGTATAAATGTTGATATGTACATCGTTATTTTTCGACAAAAATTAAATGAAGTCAATGTGAATAACCCTATGTAGTGAACAAATGTGGTTAGATAAAAATTTTTGTGGCTAAACGGTTTTTTCGATTTTGAATAATTATGGTCCTCGTGTGGTGTCGTTGTACGTAGTATAAATTATGAAATCCTTGATTATCGAATGGCAACATTCAAGGGTTCAAGTTCATATACTTTTGTAAAGCCAAAAAACTCAATATGATATATTCGCGCCCCACTCTTTCCCTCCCACAAGTTCGCTAATTGCTAACGTCATAGAGACTCGCACGTTCCAACACACGTCAAACGCGGAATGGGTGCTGCGACTTATTTGTGTGCACTTCATCAAATGACCGTTTTAGTCAGCGTTTTCGTCTACGACTCATTTAGGTATTTGGTGCAATAACCATGAGTCGAAAATGCTGTGGTCCGATCTGTACCACAGTCGTATGTAATGTCTTTGAACTTGCTTCTGCAGGTATTCCATCATTTTTGACACTTAGTGATATAACGCGAAGTTGCCAACAAGTATCTGCTACCAAGTTGAACCAGCGATTCGGAGGGAGATTAATTAAGCAACGCTCGACAAAAGTTGAAACCTCACAAGGATGCGGTATAATAATTCTGATGTTCATGTTACGCGGCGAATTTCCGTTTCCATAACTTCCAAATGAAGTCTTTTTGACGCCGAGGGTAAAGATTTTTTCCTCAAAAAGGAATTTAATTGGAAGTTATGGAACCGGAAATTTGCCACGTAACACGAATATCACGATTGTAATGCCGTGTCGTTTGAAGGTTTGAACCACCGCCGCCGCATTCGCCATCTATATATCTACGATAGTTTGCGGCCAACTTCACGTGGGTACAAAATAGTTCCGCGTTTGCCCGCTCAGATGTCGCTGTTCCAATTCTCAAAGTTTCAATTTTTGTCGAGCGTTGTTAATTTCCCTCCTAATATCTGCACGGGAAAGAACTGTGAAAGTGGAGTTCCATGTACGAGCGTCTTACCAAGTTAACATTTTCAATTATTATAGAATATTTATCGTTTGTTAGTTGTATAAACTTCGTTCGTAATATAATATCGGTCATAGTGTCATTAAGTTAACAAATCCGTATGTTCGGCGCGTCTTCGCAAAAGCTAGATCAAAGATCATTCACAATACCCGCCGCTCTGGAAATTTTTTAAATGTACGATTGATCAACTTCGAACATTTAGCCGAACCGTAACGCTCGACGTGTAATCGACCTGACTGATAATGATGGTACGTGTCATCGAAATTTTAATCCTACGGTAACAGTTTAAAATTCATTTCATTTAACACAAAAAAAATAAAATAAAAGTGTATTCGCGGTTCAGTCATAGACTTATAAGATAGACTGAGCGCTCCCATGAGAGGCACTGTACCAGCATATAAAGGACAGAGATATATCGGGAGTATTCTTCTCTCATTTCAAT
>JAPYZT010005550.1:0-11125 GCA_030522965.1 Tryphoninae sp. A BG-2022a
TTTCATTCGACGAAAAGCATGCGATTTTTTTGGGTAGAATGATTTTCGTGCGATGGGAAAAAATAATTGTTTATCGATGAAAATCTCGATCAAATTTTCGTTTGTGTTTATCGCGAATGCTTGAAACGATTGGAAAATCGAAAAGTATCGGTATCGACGAAGAGCCGTTCGACACGGTGAACTGGCCGTATGTCCAGCGTAAATCAAACAGGATACTCGGGGAATGAATTTATTAACATTTATAAACGAGTGTGTGTCTTGTTACTGGTGCTGAGCGTTTATAACACCTTCCTCTCGCTATCGCTCTCTCTCTCTCTCTCTCTCTCTCTGTGAATTTTACGAGAGAGGGGCTAATATTAATTCGATTCAAGCTCCGCGGTCACATCGCGCGCTATATATACATACATGTTTATTAAGCAATCACGAAGATTTAAGCGTGCATCGAGGATTAATGGCCGACCGGTTAATGCTGCTTGGCGGCGAGGCTCGTTATGTGCTCGTATCGTTCGCATAATGCTTACAGGACGATTCAAAATCGGAAATTCCATTTCCATTCCAAATAAAAATATTTTTTATCCTCGTATCGAAACGATCGAACAGTCATCGTCGATAAAAAATTGTCTTTGATTCACGAACTTACCTAATTATTTATTTTCAACAATAATTCGAATGACAAAGAACCCGGCGATTAATCCTCGTCGCAAATCCACATAAAAATAAATTCCTTATTTATTTTTTCCTAATTTTGTTTATTCCTAATTTATTTTATTTTTAAAAATAAATTCCTAATTTATTTTTATGCGAATGTGCGAATAAATTCATAATTAAAGTTAATCGTATCGAATTTATTACCAAAAATATTAAATTATTATTAACTTTTGTAATTAAGACAAAAAGAATTAATTAAAATCTCGATTCTGTATCGTCCTGTAGTCAACCATAAAGGTACGTGTGTGTTACAAACGCACGACTCTTTCCCTCTCTCCCGCGTAGATTTGCGACTCGCACAGCTTCTAGATGTATCGGCACAGCGTTGGTCCCTCGTCTCTCTACGGAATCGCGGTGTGCAGGTGCGAGATCGCTAATATAACGAGCGTTACTGCATCGCGGCATTTATATACATATATAAAAGCGGGATGGTGCGAGAGACGAGACTACCGGCGCCAGCAAGTGGTAAGCGCCGAGAGACAGAGAAAGAGAGAGAGAGAGAGAAATACAGAGAGTGAATGAGAGAGAAGTAGGGAGGAGGGGAGGGGGGGAGGCCCGTCGCCATGACCCCTCGAAGTTGCTGGCATGATCAAGAGTGGTGGCGCGAGCTGGTTGTGCTACCGGTAGCACACACGCTGGGAATGGCGTGTTTTCCTTCGCGGTAGCCCGGCACTCAACGAGAGACAGAGACCTGGAATCGCTATGTATGTGCGAGATAAAGATGGCGATAGAGAGAGAGAGAGAGAGAGAGGGTGAGAGAGAGCCAAAACATCGTTCGAAATGTTACGAAGCGAAAGAGGAAGCGAGATGGAGAACGAAGGACATTTTAGTTCGGATATCCTCGCTCTCCCACACTTAACCCTCCAACCCCCACCCCTCCCATTTAGACGCAAACCGCCATCGGCCCATAACGGTAAATAAATTTTCATCCACATATCATAAGTTTATATCCGACCTGGTGTTCTGCTGTTACAGGTACAAGCTCTTCAGGGTGTACGAATGAGAGGGAGTGAGAGAGAATGACGTTATACATGCGGTGAGAGAACCGTGGGAAATGTGGTAATGCATCGTCAGGGCATAAGTCATCCCCTCGCGGGGGCTTTCGCGTTTGTACCAATCTGCTATGTGTATTATACCAAGCTTTGTAAAATCCTCTAATGACGGTCGTTACAGATACGCACACGCGTTTAATGGTCTCTATAATTTTCATGAGACCGAGAGGCCGTAGATCCAAACGCCAAGATATTGCAAACGGTTTATCCATGAAAGTAGGAAGATAAACGAAAAAAAAAACAAATCATCCCTTAAGTGCTATTTTTTTTTTGTTATTCATGAAAGTTGGAAGGTAAACAAAAGAACGAAATAAAAAACCATCCTCTAACTGGTATTCTTTTTATCCATGAAAATAGGAAGGTAAACGAAACACAAAAATAACATCCCTTAAGTATTATTTTTTCTATAAAATTTGTGTCGAATCATCCCCTAAGTGCTATTTTTTTTGTTATTCATAAAAATAGGAAGGTAAACAAAAAACGAAATAAAAAACCATCCTCTAACTGGTATTCTTTCTATCCATGAAAATAGAAAGGTAAACGAAACAAAAAAATAACATCCCTTAAATATTATTTTTTCTATAAAATTTGTGTCAATTTTGTTGTTTTTTTTTATATGTGACACAAACGTCTTGGAAACGTAGTAGGTATCGAAGTCAAAGAAAACGTTCATGGGTGGAACGGGTTTTCGTGGGGAAATATAAATCTCTCGCTTCTTTCGACCAAGCAAAGTTTTTATCCCTATATACGCGTATATAGTAGGTATATAGATGGGGTGGAAAGACAAATCTAGCGTATAGCTATGTATATATGTATACTTTCAAAGCGTTCCTCTCGGTTTTCGTCGGTCCTCCTACATCCCTCTGTGGCGTTAGACGTGGAGAGCCTCGAGGGGGGTGGAGGGTTGTTGGTTCGTCGAGGAGGGTAGGTTAAGGGTTGCAAGCGGAAGTGCGGCAAGACGCCGCGAGAGAGAACGGACCTCCTCTCGTTTTGCCTTGTCTATGTATGCGTGTATGTGTATCTGCGCGCGGCCTCTACTCATATACTTCGTTCTATACATATACATATACATATATATATGTATATGTATAAGTGTCTTCGTATATAGACAGCGAAGCAAGGGTGGATAGGGAGAGAGTAAGAGAAGGGTTAAAACGGAACATTGGGGAAGAAGAAAGAGGAAAAGGCGAGGGTGAGCGACACGAGGAAGACAGAGAGAGAGAGAGAGAGGGTGGAACGCAGAGAGGGATGTAAGGGGGTGGATTTTGCCAGAGGGTTAACGCTGGAGGTTCGGAGGAGTAGAAGAAGGAGAAGGACGACGAGGACGACGACGACGACGAGGGTTGAAACCCGAGATAAATATATATATATTTATACATATATATCGAGGACGTATATCCTCGTATATATAGGTATATAGGTGGGTAAGAGCGGCCTCGACCGTGGGGTGGCCGAGGGGAGAGGGGCTCGAAGAGGGTGAGAGTCGAGGGAGGTAGAGGCAGGCAAGACCACCGCCTCACCTCGCCTCTTTGCTACGCCACGCCTCGCCTCACAATGCACCGGATTAGCGATTGTATTGATCCGCCCTCGCTAGTTCCTAGACCCCCGCTTCTTACACCCCCAGAACGTGTGTACGTCTGTATGTGTGTGTTTGTATGCGTGTGCGAGGGGCGAAGAGGACAGAACACACCGTACACATTTTGGTCGACGATATATTCTCTCTCGTCCTCCGCGATTTCAACCACCCACCCTCAGCCACCGAATGCGCGTAGGCGCCTCCTTATCCACTTTCATCCCTCCCGGTCAGTTCTCTGACACACTCGTCCATCGACAGACATTCTCCTTCTTCTCTTTTACGTTAGACAGACTCGGCGATGGAAAAGTATGCACGAGGGTTGATAAAAGAAAAATTATTGTTTTAGTTATCTTTTTTTTTGGAGGGGTTGGTTATTGGCGAAAATTGAATTACTCGAGGAGGGAACGTTTGCGCAGATTTTTCTTTTTTTTTATTTAGGTTATTAGTCAGACACAGGATTGTTGAATTGTTTTTGAACGAAATTCAATAAGTCAGCCGGACATAGAGATAGCACGTGGTAATGAGAGGGTTGGTCATCTTCTCGGGGTCGTTTTCCAACGTAATTACGCAATCGAACGAAGAAAGGGTGGATAAAAAAAAGGGGACGTATAAAAGTTTTCCTCGCGAGTCAGGAGCAAGAAAATATCGCTGACGTTTCGTAAAATCCTGACGGGCTGTTCGCTCAAAGTGTCTCCCCCGTTGCTGGCAATCGTCGGGTTTTGCGATACGATATGAAGAAAAAAAAAGAGAAAAAAAAAACAAAAAAAAAGCGCTCGAGTCACTCCGGATATGAAAAATCTGTGCGACCATGGGAGAGACTTTTTCACGACTCTCCCCCTCCCTCTGCCCTGTCGTTGCACTACTCGAGCGAATGAACCCCGCTGGCAGATTTTTGCGGTCTTGGGGAAAAAAAAAAATGAAAAAAGATCGAGTACGCTGGACATCGAAAAAAGAAAAGTCGGTCGAACGAAAATGCGTCAAAAGATCGATAGAAAAATGATCGCTTGAAAAGAAGGATGAGTGATATTATCGAAAAATTTGCGACGCTATAGAGGAACGGGAGGACATTATCAAGCGTAGAGCGTAAAGGGGTGAGAGAGTTCTTGATTAACGAGAAAGAGAGAAAGAGAGAGGGAGAGTGAGATCGCCTGGCGGCGTTCACTGGCGAGAGGCGCATCGTGGCCATTTTGCCTGTGAGGGGGATGAAACTATGGCAGAGGGAGCGGTGATTGCCAATGGCGTTGGTTGGATTCGACGTTGGCGAAAGGGGGGGTTGGGTTGGTGGAGGCCGTCGGTCGCAAAGTCGCGCGTCTAGGGTCGAAGGAAGGGACGTGGAGAGAGTGAGAGAGATCGTGGGAGAGAGAGGGAGTGTGAGAGAGAGAGAGAGAGAGAGAGAGAGAGAGAACGGATGGAGACGAGAGACGAGTATAGGGCACGACGGGAGAAATACAAGCTGGCAGGCAACCATCAGGGCAAGGCGCGCACGATGCTATATAGAGGGCGCAAATGGAGGGTTTGCTCTGACGTTGGCACGTCGACGGAGGGTGGCCACCGTTCTCGTCAATGTTCTAACGCTTGTGAATATATATATATATATATATATATATATATATATAAATGTTTACGGGGTGGCCCTTTGACGCGAGATGGCGGCTTCCTCATCCTTTTCCTCTCCGTCCTTTCCAGCTTGATTCGCTCCGGGTCTCTGCGACGAGAGACGATCGCGAACGAGGTTCGAAGAGAGAAAGACGAAAAAAAGTGACTAAAAGGACATAGCTGATCGAGGACAAGAGTAATGTTGAAAAGTATGAAAGAAGGAAGGGCTAAAAGAAGGGGGGTCGGGGCTAGGGGGGGGAGGAGGTTTGAGCACGAAGAAGGAAAATGAAATTGCAGCAAGTATATAAGTGAAGGATATTCCAGAAAAGATACCTGTATAAAAAAAAAGAAAGAAAGAAAGTAGAAGGTTGAAAAGATGAACGAAGAGAAAGCGTTGGGCGAGAGGGGTGAATTGCACAGGGGATGAGGGAAAAAAATGCGACGAAGGACGAAGAGATGGGTGGAAAATGAGCGTGCCGCGAATCATACGCGTGTGCAAAAGATCTAAGAAAAGATATCTGGAAAAGAAAGCGGGGTCTTTGGAAAGAAAAACCACGAGATAAAGAATGGTCGACGGAAATGACGTAAATGTAGAAAGGGGAATGTAACAAAGAATTTTCCCGAAGTGGTTTTGACAAAAAAAAATCCTCCCCACACACATACACACACATGAAGTTTGGAAGACGCGTGAGATATTCCGAGGCGAACGTGGAAGATAGAAAATGAGCACATACACTTCTATATACATATACCAAAGTACGAGGACAATCCCGGGGGGAAAGGATACTCGGGTAATGAGGAATGGTAGAAGGAGAACGAATGAGGAATGGCACGATATGTGGAAAAGAGTTGCAAAGGGTTTTTACGCCGTTGCTGGCTGAGGACGCACGCCCTCACACCGATCAACCTAGATGCACACAAACATATCGGAAAAAATGTATATATATACATATATATATATATATACGTATATATTACATCCTCCTCCCCTCTTCATCCGCCATTCCCACCTCCCTTTCCATTTCTAGACGCCATGTCTCCGTGTCTCGTTTAGTCAACGTCGAACACCGACTTACCGACTTCTCTCTTCTCTCTATCCTATCCTCTTTTATATATTTTTCTCCCCTTCGTACATATATATATATATATATATATATATATATATATATATACGTTGTATATATACCAGGAACTATATAACATACCCTCATAGCGAACCACCCGCTGTTGGTGGTGCTTCTCCTCCTACGTGCACACCATTTTCCCTCCGTCTCTCGTCTTTTTTGCTCGAGCTGCACGCCGCCAGATAAGGTATCTCCGTTTCGTCATCCGGCTGGCGAGGTCGTGCAGCGGCCCAGAGCAACCAGAAGCAGAGAGTTTGCTACCAACCCATCTCCACCACCACCACCACCACCGACACCAACGTCACTGACATATACATATATGAGTGAAGTCTTCTGGATCAACCCTATATATATATTGTGGAATCGTGTGGATAGGAAGCTAACAGAGTCTCTCTGTGATGTACCAATGCTAGCTATATACGTGTATATATATGTATAGATGTATATACGAGCATCCGGTGCAACCAACAGAGGAGCATGGTCCTCCGCTTCATTCTCACCCCTCTACCGTGCGCTTCGTGAACCAAACGCTTCGGTGCTCGTAATGGTTGATGCCACTAGCCGGACCTCGCCCCTACCTCCCACCCCATATCTCCTTATCCCTCTCTCCACGTATACTCATCGTGACACGTTTTGTATCGGGCACGAAATCGTAACGCGGAAACTAACAAGAACACGTACGAGAAAGGGATTATTTCGCTAGTATTCTCACTCTCGAAGAAAAAAAAGAAACTAAAAAACAAATCCTTTCGTACGTCAATTGTGGTTCCGGAGTTGGTGGATTGTTAATTGTACCAAGAAAATTTGATTCTTCATATAGGAAAGAGGAAATGGGTGATTCTTTAAACGAAAGTTCAAGACTCGAGCGTGTAAAAACCTTGGATTGATAACGGGGCTTGTGTAATCGATTCGACTTCGATAACTTTTATAAGGCGATAAAATGAATTTTACGAGAGATTTACGTCATTGAGGGGAAGACAAGAGGTGCGAGTTGAAAAATCTCTCTCTCTCTTTCTCTTTCTCTCTCTCTCCATATATATATACATATGTCATGATATGCAAGGGATGTTATGGCTATTAGAGGAGTCTGGGAGAGGAGACGAAGCAGTCGATGCACGATAGAGTGGGCATTATAACTCTCGTTGGGCTATCTCAGAGGTACGAGAGCCATAATAACCTCCTCTCTCTCTCTCTCTCTCCTTCTCTAACCTCGTTCCCGAAGACGGACCCTAGTCGAGCGAGTAACTCGAATGGAAATTTTCATGGCTTATATAACGCTGTAGGTTGAGAAGGGGGAGGGGTAGGGTGGGGGCTGGGAGGGATGGTTTGCGATTACCACGTTTCTGGCTATGGACGAAACGAGAGATAGACGTGTAGCATATAACTTTTATATATAGAAAGCTTTCCTCGTATTCCATAGTTATATCATCGTTCCCTCTGTCGTTGCCCGGTTTCGAGTCGCAGGGGTCTCCTCTTCGTTCTCTTATCAATTTATAGTTAGTTGCGTCTCGTGACCCATTAATCGTGCCGCGTCGTGGTTTGGTGAACGCTGCGACGAGAACGTAGACGAGACTGGGAAAACTGCTGAACTATATATTAATATATATATATAGATATAGTAAATAGAGGGATGTATAGTCTGGTCTGTCCATCGCCATTTCGTTCCCGTTTTACTGCCGTCTGCGGATCTAGTTTACGGTCGCAAAACTAAACTCTGTATTAATTTCATGAAAACACACGTAAAAGCAGCCCCCCTCCCCTACCCCCCGTTATGTTCAACCCCTTCGTTCTTCGACCCAGCGTCCTCCTTCCATGACTATAACGCGTCGCAGCAGCCGCGTTGAGCTAAATTCCTGTTGCAGTCTGCTCTCTTTCTCTCTCTCTCTCTCTCTCTTTTAGTCATTCGTTTTCCCTCGCTGGTTCTCACAACCCCCCACGTCTGGCTCACACTTTTACTATATACCTGTGTATACTCCGAACGCGCGCGTCACCTGGTCTCTCTGCATTCCTCTCGCTCGTTAAACTTTAATCGTCCGACCTCTCTCGCGATATGATCGCGATGTACGACGAAAGGATTTTACGAATTAAACATGTCCCCCACGTAAACCAAGTTGGGCGACATTTTTGGTACTTATAGGAGTTCCAATTATGGAAAAGCATTGGTTAAATGATATTTCGAGTTTGATTGAGGTTTCGTCAATATTTCTGATGAAATAGTGTCTCGACGATAATTATAATATATTTAGGATCCTGAGGACGCATGCGTTAGGACGATGCACGTATGGAATTTCATTCGCGATTTAATTTGTTTCAATGAGCGCCATGCGTCATCAATTCCCAAACAAAACTCGTTTCTCCACTAATCTGTCCCTCCCCTCCTTTTCAGCGAGTATTTTGAAGGGTCGATGGGTACGGGGAGGAACCATGGTAGATTTAAAATCCGCGATGGTCGCGTGCGTGCGTGTCAGACGAACGACGAGGGAAAGAGTTTTCGTTGCATTGGCGTGGCGAATTCCGTGAGTGTCGTAGTTTCGCGGGTTGAACGAAGTGGCGGGGTTATGGAGAGAGGCAAGGCAAGAGGGAGGAAAGGGGTGGTTAAGCGCCAGAGGGGCTAAAGTTGGAGGAGATGGGTCGCAGGAGGAAGCGAACGCGGTGGCCCGAGGGAGAGAACCGAGGGAAAGGCCTCGTCGACGAGAAACGGGAATTGGCCGAACGACGGAGTTAAGGGAGAGAAAGAAAAAAGAATGGAAAAAAACGTAAAAAAGTAAAAGAAAAAGCATCACCGCAGAAAGGGTAGAGATCGGTGATGCTCTATTGCTTGTCCTTGCGCTTTGTCCACCAACGACGAGATGGCTTGTGCGTTGGTGGTAGTAGCGGGTAGATCGCGAATAGGTGTGCGGGGTTGGAAAAAAAAGGAGGAGCGATACAGACTGAGGAGAGAAATGAATGGGACTTGGAGCGAGGGTGAGAGAGAGAAAATATTCCATGCGGAAGTCCGAGACAAACGAAGGAGAGAAGGACGTGGGGAGAGGCAAAGAGGGAGAGGAGAGGGAGGTTTTACGAATTCGGTGTGTCCGTTTCTATCTGTACGTCTCTGCACAAACGGCAGGTCTGGCCAAACGGCATCAGGACTCTCTGCCTGAGAGAAACCGAGGGAGAGAGAGAGAAAGAGAGAAGGAGGAGAAGGGAAGAGAGTGAAGCTCCGAGAGAACGCATACATATATACATATACACATAGAGAGTCATACCAGAGAATGAGGAAAGCGAGCGAGTGGGTTTGGAAGGTCGTATAACAGAGTGAATCGGTACGAGAGGGTGGCTTGGGTATGAAGAGAGAGAGAGAGAGAGAGACAAAGAGAGAGAGAGAGAGAGAGAGAGAGAGAGAGAGAGAGAGAGAGAGAGAGAGAGAGAGAGAGAGAGGTAGAGAAGGACGAAGGAGACGTAGAGAGGAGGAGGGATTTTCTACCATCTACCTATACACGCACAGGGTCGATCCTAGCCTCTCCGTGCGACCGGGGGTTGCGGGAGGGAAGGGGGTGCGGATGCCACCTCGAGGGGATGGCTAGACTTCCGAAACCGTAAAACGGTCTTTCGCGTGTGCGTGACGCCCTCTCCGTGTGTTTTCGTACGTATCTAACACAGCCGAGCGATGCAACACTATCGAGAAGAGTGGTGGATCGCGATATTCCACGTTTCTACGTTTCTACACACAGGGGTTGTTCGAAGCGGCTGTCTGCTTTATATACATACATATAAATTTGTGTATATATGTATCTACGCGTGTATATAGGAATGTCCGTGTGACCTCGGTCCACGCTCACCTTCGGCAATGTCGGAGTATCCCTGTCGTACGTGTATAAGGGTGCGTCGTGCGAAAGTTCCGTGTTGTACGCCGATGAACTTCTCTCTCGCCCCTCGCTTAGGGGAACGGGATTCGTCTCGGTACGAAATAAACGTCTCTCCATCTTTCTCCAGCTTCACTGGTCCGTTCTCTCGTCTCGCATTAATCGTATTCGTTGCGTCCTCTCTTCGGTCCGGAAACCACCCTTGCGTTTCAGCCCCTCTTACCAACTGTTCCGTCTCGCGGACCTGCAGGTATCCGAGCCTTCTCTATCCGTTCGCTCTGCGTTCTTGCTTTCATTGCTGATCTCTAATTCCATCTCCCTCTTTCGCTCGAAGCAGAGGTATGATCAACATCGAACGATATCTCTTCCAGCACCTTGCCCATGCGTATACCCTCGCGAGCCTCTCGATCAACCCTCTAGACAGACTTTTTCTTCTAAATAGTTCTCGCTTCTTCTTTCTCACATGGCTAGATATTTGTATGTACGTGTGGGTGGAAGCCGTCGTGTCCAGCTGGATAAAACCTTATGCCGATTCTTGCGTCCTGTCTTCGGTCTGGAAACCACCCTTGTGTTTCATCCCCTCTTACCAACCGCTCTGTCTCGCGGGCCTCCTTCTCTATCGGTCCGCTCTGCATTCTTGTTTTCATTGCTGATCTCCAATTCCATCTCTCTCTCTCGTTTAAACTAGAGGTATGCGCAACATCGACCGATATCTCTTGCAGCACCTTGCCCATGCGTATACCCTCGCGAGCCTCTCGATCAACCCTCTAGACATTTTCTTCTGCATAATTTTCGCCTCTTCTTTCTCACATGGCTAGATATTTGTATGTACGCATGGGTGGAATACGTGGTGTCCAGCTAGATAAAACCTTATGCAGATTCCTGCGTCCTGTCTTCAGACGGGAAACCACTCTTGCATTTCATCCCTCTTACCAACCGCTCTGTCTCGCGGACCTCCTTCTCGTTCTTGCTTTCATTGCTGATCTCCAATTCCATTTCCCTCTCTCGCTCGAATCAGAGGTATGACCACCATCGAACGATATCTCTTCCAGCACCTCACCAACGCGTATACCCTCGCGAGCCTCTCGATCAACCCTCTAGACCCTTGCTTTTACATAGTTCTCTCTTCTTCTTTCTGAAATGGCTAGATATTCGTATATATGTACGCATGGAACATGTGGTGTGCAGCCGGATGCCGATTTCTTGGGCGCATATGTAACTTCG
>JAPYZT010005552.1:0-14277 GCA_030522965.1 Tryphoninae sp. A BG-2022a
GTAATTGTTATCAGTGAACAAAATAAGAGCTTTTTAAATCAAATCTGCAGTCTTTAAGAATATAAAAAATTGAAATAACCGCATGGCAGTGCCACTTTGTGGTATCTTTACGTGTTAAAAAATACATTTTCAAATTAATTTTTCTCGTGAATAACATCGGCGACACCCCTCGATTTTTTTTTTAATAAATCGGTCATCATTTTATTTATTGAAATCCTGAATTCCAAATCTTTCTGCAGTATTGAACCTAGCTGGAGAACTACCTTAATAGAATTGTTCACGAGGTATTTTTCTTTCTAACGATGGAAAATAATATTCGCCTTTGAGGAAAAAAATATCATCTTACCCTTTTTCTCATATTGCATTTTCGCGCGAATATCGTCATTTTATTTCGAACGAATAATTTTTTATTTAATACTTTTCATATTATTAAACGTTTCATTGTACTTATGCATTTTCATCGCATCTTCGCTTAATCGTGCATAATAAAAAAAGAAAAAATCTTAATTACGCGAATCGCGAGTTAATTATCATTTTGATATTATCGTTATCGAATCGCATCGAGCACTATCGTACGACAATTCGTTACAGTAATATCGTCGCTCGTTATGAATTTAATTATTTCATACAATTCTCGATCCCCCCGTTAATTAATTAACATTCGAAAATAAAGACGAGACAATTCGATAGTCCGACAAGGATAATTTAATTTAATTTATAGGTCGCCGATCGCTCCGGTTATTTTTCATTTTTCTTCAGAAAGTACGGAGTTAAATTCGTGAATTTCCTCGTGAATAATAATTCCCAACCGTGTGTAATAAAGTCGGGTACATAAATATGTCAAAAAATGTCTCACGCTTCGCATTTAGAAAAGAGACACGAGACAATCGTGACTATCGTGTGAGAGAATAAGCGTTAATATTTCCGATGGAAAATCACGCCGCTTGCTCCACTCCCGAAACAATAAAAGAACTCCGTGACTTTTCTCGTCTTCTTCGTACGAACAGCGCGTTGCGCGATAAGAACAAAAAAAAAATACATATATTTATTTTTATGAAAAAAAATTGCGAGGATCACCATTTCCTTACACTTGGTGGGAAAATGGAAGGGGGAGGGGGGGGGAGCGTTCGGGAGGGATAGAATGGCAATCAGCCCGAAGAAAATGTCGACCGGGTAAATTGGCCGTAAGAGCGTAACCTTTGACCGTAACGGCGTCGAGCCGGTCGATAAGCCTGGCGACATTGCTTGTAACACTGACCGTGATTACTCCTGCGACGTCAAATTATTTTTTATATCTCGGCATAAAAGAAAGAAAATATGAAAAAAAGACAAAGGAATAATTTCTTTTCGCCAAGACCGAATAACTTTTGTTTTTCAGACGTCGATTAAATGTTTTTGCTATGCGAAATTTATGAAATTTATGGAAATTAAAAAAAGGAATAAAAGAATATTAGAAATTATTACCGTCAGATTTGTGACGAAGATCGTGTCTCGGGTGTATTACTATTTTTATCTATACATTGCCTTTCCACATAAATAAATCCAACGAATTGTTATTCCCGTGCCGGTTTCAATTACCTGCTCGTTGCTACGAGATAGTCCATTCTGACATACTCCGGGAGTAGATATATATTTCTCCCATTGCATAGCTTTGCACACGAGGACGCAGAGAGATACCGGACGATTGGTATTTGATATTGTGCTACTGGATCCGGTGCTGAAGTAGATCGTATAAACACACCAGGAATACTAGAGCGAGAGACAAAGAGAGAGAGAGAGAGAGAGAGAGAGAGAGAGAGGGAAATATGCAACCATTCATACTATATGCAATACGATCCATGGCTATACAGCCCGATACATGTATCCGTATCCGTATACTATTTGAGAATTGAATCGAATAGTCCGAAACCCAACGCAATCCAGTATCACGGTACCTACTTACGACGTAACAACAGTATCCGTCAATTGTTTCAACGTGTACAGAATCAGGAATTCTATGGCTGTACGACGGAATGAACAATCTCACCGCAAGCTCGACAAATTTCGGCGCATGTTCGCGATACAAATTGACTCGTTGCTTAATTAGCGAAATACCACAATGTCGAATGTGACACATATTTGATAATTTTTGCAAAAGGCAATTGAAACAGTCGAGAACGACAATAAATCAGGACATTTACGTTTTCGATTCGAGATCGAGTTGTCGCGATTGAAAATAATTTTGGAACTTGGCTCTTTCTTCTTTGATTCGAGGAAGGAAGTAATTTTACGGAAATGTCGTCGGTCGACTTGGCACGATCCTCTCGAGATTGGCGAGACAAAAAAAAATTAACCTTTCTCCTAATTTAATCCGGTCCGATAACAATATCGACTAGCAAAGAAGCTTGATAACACTTTTTTTTCTCTTACCCTCAATCCTCCAGCTATTTCCACTCGGAAATGAGACGTCAACGTACTCGGTATCACATTTTTCCTCGGTAGCTTGACAATTCTCAAAGACGACAAAAAGAAAAAAAAAAGGAAGAAACAAGGAAGAAACTAGCTTTGCACCACCGACGGATTAAATCCTCCCTTCATCGTCGTCTCTTCAATCTAGCACTTTCTTATCGGTCGCGGTCTTATCCATTTTTACCAGATAATTTCGCGTAAGGATGAGAACAAAAAAGGACGAAAAAAAGAAACATGGAACCAACGGACGAAAAGAAAGAAAGAAAGAAAGAAGCAACGGCCGTAAGGAGAAAGGGGTTTGGGTTGCATAAACCGAATCGACCACTTTGCTCGAGAACTCGGAGTTTTCGCCATACAATCTTTCTCTCTTTTTCTTAGCTTTTTTTTCTCTATCTTTTTTTTTCTTCCCTTTCCTTCTCATTCTTTATACGTATAGTCTTGTTCGCTCGGGTCTCGAAGTAATTCTTATTCGATTAAGATACAGAGCACGATCTCAATTCGCTGAACGCCCTCGGGCCGTCTCACCTTTCCATGGGATATAACCTCACTCTCTTCTCTCTCTCTCTTCTTTGCACTGTGATATAGTTCAATATATATATATATATATATGTACATATAAACCGTGTCAAGAGACGTTATATACCCCACCTATATGCTTGAACTCTACTTTAGTCTACCAAGGAAGGGCTTGGGGTTGGGCTTGCTTTCTCTCTCTCTTTCCCTCTTGGCCCATGCCCCATTCTATGTTATCCGTTGCACACCTCTTCCTTCCTCCCAACAGCTGCACACACAAAACCCTTTCTACTATATATATATACACAAGGCACTATCGGCTTAGCGTAGTTTGGATTAAGCTTGTGGGTAGACGGCTCGTTACTTCGTTAACTAGTGGGTTGTGTACCAGGAATGGGGATGAGAGGGACAGAGGATAGGTAGGGATGATATGGAGGGGATGAAAACCGAAGGGTATATAGCGGTACAAGGTGGTGTCGGGGTTGGTGAAGCACGAGGTAGGGATTGGGGGAGTGGAGATGGGTTCGGGGTTCGAGGGAGAGGGATGGGATTCACAGTAGGTAGGGAGGAGGAAATTGCCTACTGGCATCGAACGAGAACTTTCTCTCAAACTCATCCTCCAACCCTCCCGGAGAGTCGCTCACTTCGCGTTTGGCTTTATTAAACAACGTCAAAGGAACCAGGATTTACAGCTTTTAGCCCTCTCCGCATGCTCCTCCTTCTCCTCATCCTCTTGGCAACGAACGACGGCCGAGAATGGGAGGGAGCACCAAAGATCTCGATCGGAATAAAACACTGGATTTTTTTATTTGCGTGTGTATGTTTTCTTTTTTTTACTTTGAAATCAGAACCCGTTCCTTCCGCCTCTATCGCTCTCTCCCCTTGGGAACGGATAATTTGTTTGCGATATATCCGGCAACTTGTGTTTTATTTTCCGTTTTTCTTTCAACTCTGATCTTTTTTCGTCCACGATATGCGGATGACGTAAAGTCGTCACAGGGGGAAATTGGAATCGAGGATGCAAGGGGGCGAGGAAAAATAAGATATTACCACCGGCTTGAAAAACTAATTACATTTTGTAATATGCGCGCGGCCGTGCTGTTGCGATCGTTGGAAGAACGTGTACTGTATGTCTGTGTATATAAATATATATATATATATATATATATATACATATACAGAAAGAGAGAGAGAGAGAGAGAGAGAGAGAGAGAGAGAGAGGTATGCCGTGTACTAAATTTTTTTTTATATTAAATATGTACAAGGCTATCCCTTTATAATTACAGCATACCTTAGAAATATATACATATTTTTTTCGCTCTCCGGCTCTGTCCTCTCTCTTCCTCTCTCTCTTTCTCTCCCTTTTTTTCATGATACTCGAGGTGATCTGAAATTTCATTGGGGTTGACCTACTTTTCTTAGATACGTTTGCATATATTAATGAGAGGGAGATCGGGCGACACGGAGAAAGGAAGGAAGAGAGAAAGAACGAGAGAGAGAGAGAGAGAGAGAGCAAAAGTTTTTGGGGTTATCGTGTCAAAAATATTAAAAGGTAAAGTCTCAATTACGACTTTCCTCGACTATAGTACTCGTGTCGTTGCTTAAATTAGTACGAGGTAAACGTCATTTGCTCAATCCCTTTTTCTCCCTCTTTCTTAATGAGAATATTACTCCGTTTACAAATTTCTAGAAGAAAAAAAGCAACTTTCGTCTTTGAAGATGCGACACGATGCCCGTATTTACAAATGCACGATACATTTACAATTTACGTTCTGCGTTATGCACACAGTTGTACGGAAATAGAGACGCATACGCGGATAGAGCGAGAAACTCCGATAGGAAGGTCAACAATTATTTTTTTGTCCCCTCCTCCCTTCTCACGTGTTAGAGAGACTCGAGTTTCTGACGGGTCCGGGGGGCCAGTGAATTAAAAGCTTTTTGTTATCTGCCAGCCCAGGAATCTCGTATTCGCCACTACGATATAGTCACTGGCCATACATTATATGATATATATATATATATATATATATATATATATAGACGCGTTCGTACGCGAGAGAGAAGTTTTGCTCACCGCTGTGACGGGGTTTCGGGACACCGCAACCACCACCACCACCACCGCCGCACCACCACTATCGGACCTCTTTTTCCATATACATATACATATTTACATACATACATTACATAAATATATATATAGATAGCTCGCTTCCGGCGTCGGCAAACAGTATCGCATATGCCCGATTCAGCCGGATTGCTTTCTCGCTGGACAAAACCACTGTACGAGCTCCCTCCTCCTGTCCTTTATTCTGCTCACCCTCACTGGGTAGTGTGTATACCCGTTCCAGCCTCTTCTCGTATTCCCAAATAACGACTGCAAATTACTGACCATCCTTTTCCATTCTATCGTCTCTGTGTACCGCTGGTCCTCTATGGTTAGCGTTTGTGCGCTTACGGTGGCTTCCGTACGTACGTATACGTGTAAGGGCATGCATTGTCATAAGCCAAAGTTGTAGTTTCGGGACTTGGAGAAAATACGTACGAATATGTGTATGTGTGTGTGTGTGTGTGGGTGTGTTTGTGGGTGTCATAAATTCGTAATGATTTTAGTGTCTTTTTTTTTTTACCGTTTTCTGTATCGCGTTAACTTTTTTCCGATAGAATTGTTCAAAGTAAAAGCGCCATTTGGGGATTTGGGAAATAACGCGCTTTTGATTGACGATATTTTTATTACATTGATAAATCTGAGGCGTATTTGAGGCAATCCGAGTATTAAAGTTAATTATTGTACGAGCGTTGGGATTTTTTTTTCATACGAGTAGTTACTTCGAAGGATCATCCGGTTGTTAGATAATTTTGAAATAATTTCTTTTAAGGTCAGATGCTTGGAAAATAATCGGTGCGACGGTCTGGAATTCTTTCCTACGTGGCGATCGAGATATATATATATAGAGAGAGAGAGAGAGAGAGAGAGAGAGAGAGAGAGAGAGAGAGAGAAAGAAAGAGGGAGAGAGAGGGAGAGAGAGAGAGAGGAAGGAAGAGAAAGAGTGAAAGAGAAAGAGAGAGACCGGAGACCGGTCCTTACCGGGTGAAAGGTAGAGACTTCCTGCGGAAGTGCGAGTGACCGCAAGACCGGAGGAGAGGTGCGGTCCTCCTCTACCGAGTACAGTCCGAGCTGCGGTCTCGCAGACGTCTTTTGTCCGTCGAGGAGAATGGGAAGATTCAAAGAGCTGGGAAAAAGAAGAAGATGAACAAGAACAAGAACAAGAAGGAAGGATCGGAAGGCTCGAGGGGTCTGAGCTTTGCGTCCGTAACTGCTGACATCACTGTACACCCTGAAACATTCGCATTATGTTCGTGTCGCGCAACAAGATCTTCTTTCCGTTTTTCCACTCGCTCTTTCCTTCTCTCCATTACTCACATTTAAAACCGCCAGAACCAAGAAACCTAACACGAAAGAAAACAACAAAAAAAGAAACAAACAAACGAGTTTAAAAGAAAATTGAAACCTTAGAGCCCGACGTATGTACGTGTGTACGCAAACATCGTAGGGATAGTCAATTTTTGCTCCTCACATTATATTGAAACGTAGAGATTCTTGCTTTTCGTATATCGTTCGGAAAATTGTGAAGTCGTAAGAAAGCCTGCTACGTAGCCGGGGGAGGTGCGTGACACGTCTTTCGCGACGAGAAGAAGCACGAGCTTTTCACCAAGAATAATATATATATATATATATATACATACATACACCTATATATCTGTGTGTACACATATATACAGAAAGCTATTATCGAGAGCACTTGGAATTTCAATATCCGTAGGTCTGTACCGTTGGAACACTCGGTCGAGATGTATGTGTATAGATTTTTTCGAGGACGTGGCGGGTGAGAGGTGAAATAGAAACGAAAGGATACGAGGAAGAATTCACCCATATATACATATATGTATCTCTCACTGTGTCTCTACGTATAGAGAGGGATATGTATATATATATGGATGAATTCTTCCTATGTATACATATGCGTATGTAGTTCCTCATATATATATATACACACTTTCATTTAAATATATATGTAATATAGATACATATATATGTTAGGAAAGAAACGGGGTTGGGAGAGACTAGTTTCTTTGGCCGATTTTCTTTCACTGAAAATTTCAGGACCTCTCGTCGGGTCAACTGCAACAGCATGCACGTATTACCTATCTACCCTACTGGTGTCTCACCCCTTTTACGTATTATACATATACGTACGAAAGCAGCTTGCATCTGCTTTCTCGGTTGCTTTACCCTCCGTAGTTTCACGTTCGTCTGTATATTCCGTAACGAAAAGGCCAGAAGGACGTAGTCCACGTTGCAACGTGCATCGGACATACGCCTTTCTGGCTTTAATTAATAATAGATGTATATAGGTCTTTCATCTCGTTTTGCTGAAGAAGAACGAGTAAAAGAAGAAAGAAAGGAGAGGGTTGGGGTAGCGGGAGGAGGAGGAGGAGGAGGGACGGGCGCGCGTTCGAAAGAGACCGAACAACTTTCCAACTCTTCGCTCATGCCGCCTAGTAGCCAGGGCGAGAGAGCGCGCGCGTCCCGAAACTTTGCACATTGCAATCCCATTTTCATGCGAAAATCCTTCGAGATGCTCTCGCTCTCTGGCTACGATTCGTTCACGGGGGTGTCTTGGAAAGAAGAGAGGGTACGGGTCGAATCTGCCTCCGCACTCCTTGCCTCACCATCTCCTCGGGCCTGTAAAGTTATACGACGTACGAAGAGCGCATACCGGACTACGTTTACATATATATTATACCTCATCCTCTCTCTCTCTCTCTCTCTCTCTCTCTCTCGCTCTCTCTATCTTTCTCTGTCTCTTTCTCTCACTCGCTCTCTCTTTCTATATAATAAAAAGATCTTGCGCCCGTCGGCAGCGCCATCACCGCAGCCGCCGTGTACTAGAGCCGAGAGTGGGGAGAGACGGTAGAGTGGGAGGCGGCTGGGAGTATACAGGGTGTCTTGACATTTGTGCACATTAGGAATGGCAAAATCGTTTTAACTGAACTATATATGTACGATGAAATAACATTTAAAGAGTCGCGTACGCTATACTAGAGCAAACGTCCTTCGGGCTTGGTCGAATGACGAGAGAAAATGTCGAATTAAAAATTAATTTCTCTCTCATTACAATTATCCACAGTCTTTCTGCGGCTGCCGGCCTCGGCGAGGAATTAAAACGGAACAGAGGTGGAGGAGGAGGATGAGAAGAAAAATCTTGTATAAACGTAATTTCGCTCAAGTTTCGTGTTTGTTACTCGTCTCGTGAAACGCCGCGTGGTTTTCCCGTCACGTTAAACTCGGCTAATCCCGAACGAGGATGGGGAATAATAGAGAAATAAAGAGAGAAAAAAAAGAGCGGGCGTTTTAATTCCTCGAGATGGATATGAGAGCATGGATGTGCGTAGGTGTAATTTTTTATCCGATTACGAAATTACGTTTCGTTTTTTCTTTTTCTTTTTCACAAATATTTTCGATCTCACTGTTCATTTCATATTTTGAATACCTGCAAATCGGTTTATTCGTTTATAGGTACGTACGTAATTACAACGATACGTAAATTCTATCGATTGGAAAATTTTAATTACGATCGCGAAATTGTTATTAATCGATCGATCCGGATGAATCAATATCCAGTTGGAATGTTTTCGACACGAATCGATGATTCGTAATCTCGTTTTTAGTTTCAGGATTTACGAATTGTTTCCGTACGAAGCTATTGGTCAAAATTAATTAAACGTTTCGTTCGCAAATATACGAAGCAGTTTCTTTTTATTTGTGAAAATGGCAAATTTTCGAATACAAACTATCGTTACAATGTCAGACGTGGAATGAAATTTAATGTTTCGTATTTGAAGTTAAATTCTCATTGACTTTTTTCGTACAAGCTCTGAAACGCACTACGATATATTCGACTTTTGCTAAGAGAGAACAAATATTCTCCGCGGATAAAACCATTTTTCGTGTAAATAAATACTCGCGGCAATTTTATGCCAAACGATATATATATATTTTTTTTTCGTATTTCATACGTTCACATAAATACGAGGGAGAAGTACCTATATGTCTAGTGCGGAACAATTAGAAATGGCAATAACGCATCGTGAGCGAGGGCATTACGCGGGAGTAAACTACACGAGGAGACGAGAATCTACGAAAGGAGTGTAAGTGCGAGAGACAGAGAGAGAACACGAAAAGCTCTGCTCCATAGCTGGCAGGCGCATGGATCTTTTAACGCCTATTCTGGCAACGGGAATCGTCAAGAAGCTTTATTTCGCTGTAAGCACGACGGTGAACCTTTGAGTTTGTGTCGGAAACGCAAGATGGAGAGAAAAAGAGAGCGAGAGAGAGAGAGAGAGAGAGAGAGGAGGGGGGGGGGAAGACAAGGGCGTCCGTGTGAGGGCCGTAAATAAGATTTATCGTAGAAACAGGCCGTGTTGGCTGGTCCCTGGTCGCAATGTGATGACCTTTTGGGGATGAAAGGAGGCAAAGGGTGAGGGAGAGAGAGCAGGGGTCAAAAACGCGAACGAAAGCTCAACATTCCTTCTGGTAGAGCAACATTGCACAGACGGCAAGTGAGGGAAAGAGAAGGGGAGAGGGAGAGTGGCATGTGTACGCTGTGCGATAGTACTTTTTACGTACTGTTCCTGTTGTAACATTACGTGCTTGCGTTGCCTGGTACACTTAATGGCGCTATGATTTGTTCCGCAGCAGGAGTTTCTATACTAGCTGTGTATAGGTGAAAGCTCGGAGTTGGGGAGGGGGAATTCACAGCATATGCTTCGCTTTAATGACTGGTTGCAGAATCGGAAATTCTTCGTATATTAGAAATATCGCGACCCCGTTCTCGTAGTTTCAAAATGTCTCGGGTGTATAATGGAAAATCGTTTTTTAGGTATTCAGAAAAATGTGAAAATCCGGTAATGCGACCGTGATATTCGTGATGTATGGACGGTTTTTCGTTTGGGAATCTTTCATTAGCGTTAATTTGAACGCAGCGAAATTTTGACCTTTCTACTGACCCCGACATCCGAGTGGTAGTTCGCTCACCGCTGGCTTGTTGGGGTTCGAATTTTGTTTTCGTACGAGTGAATGTTAATACGAGATTGGAAAATTGTAAAATGGAGGTAAATTGAAAATTTGAAAATTTTGCCGATCGAATAATGGAAAATGGGGAAAATTGAATTTTTCCGACGTTCGATAGGCAATTTAATAAACGCCAATCGGACTGTGATATTTGTTATGGGGGAGAAATTACTGATTCGGCAACCATCCGAAATCGTTCGCGAAGGTAGTAGGCGCCCTCGGCCCGTACTACGGGAAACGTTTGTACTAGCCGACTACACTCCCTCTTTCTCTCTCCCTGTTTCTCTCGCGGTGAATTATTCATCAGGGGGTTGAGTACTGGGAGTGGCATCGAGTCTGCGGACTGTTACAGTCTGTCTTGTGGCTGATGCACTTCTGAAAATTCAACAGACAGATTTTCCACCTCGACCCTCCCCCCAACCCTTGCCCCTGTGTCCATGAATTTGTGCAACATTGTTCTCATTAGAATTTTACTCCATAGTTTTACGATTATCGAGAGCATGTTCGAGATCAAAGAGGACATTGATATATAAATCGACAATCTTTTGTCGTGCGTGATAACATACGTGTTGTTATCTGTGGAAGAACCTGAGGGTTAAGGGAGTAGTTTTGTTACAAAGGGACCGTCTTCCGATCGATGTCTCTTGATAATACTAGTTTTCCAGAAGAATTCTTCGCTACACTCGAATAGAACAATCTGATGCGATTTGTCACGACTGTAAATAGCGATGGAGAGAGAGGGAGAGAAAGAGAGAGAGAGAGAAAGGGTAAAAGTAACAAATGCTTTTGTTTTGTCGATGATAAAATACAACGAGAAAAATGAAAATATTCTTTCTATCTATATCTTCCATTGTGCGCGTGTGTAAATTTGGCTTTTGAGTTTGTCTCTTGTCGGGAAATTGCGTCTTCTGTTGAGCGTACCCTAAGGCAAAATAAGATGGGAATTACAAGATGCGGATAAAAATGAAGAAAGAAATAAGTCGAGTAGTGAATTTTCAACAGAGTTATTTCTGGCTTTGTGTATGCGTATGTACATCACAATAATAATATTAGAGAATGGAATATGCGCGTGTATATATATGTATAGGCTCAGGTAAGCGAGGATTGTTATTGTTATTATGGTATCGTATCCGTACCAGCACTATCGGTGTATATCTTGAATTCTGCTTTTTTCCACCCTCACAGTTTCAGTTCGCGAATCAATCTTTTGTTACGTTCGTTGAAAGAGCGCCGAGAGTACGGTATACTCTATTCCGTAAAGGAGCAACACAGCGCGTGTTCTTCCGTCTTTCACGAATGTCGTGAGTCGTTGTTGAGACTTCACTCGTCTTCTAGCGACAATTTTCTTTCTTTCTCTAGGGCCGGCGCTCGGGTACATTTACTCCTTCCTTCTGGGATTCGTAAGATCTTTTATCCCCACGGAGAGCAACGAAAATCGGAAACGAACGGAGACGTCGTAGAAGATTGTGACCCAGATTTCATTGTTTGTTCTTTCGACAACGAACATTTTATGGTTTTATTTATATTTAATTTTTTATGTAAATTTAAATTTTGTTCGACTGACAATATGTCATTGGTAATGTTGTTTTTAGTTGACAAGAAATTTGAAATTATTATTCGTTTTATGGATTTTTTTTATATGTGTTTGAACATCTTTAAATCGCAATCTTCGCTAAAAGCTCTTTAATTTTCCACTCGAGATTGCTGACGAATTATCCGTAAGTACACTGCAGGGAAAACCTGTGCCAGGTCGAAGAGAGTCAGCTCTTTCGAAGCTCGATGTTACTGTGGAATGTCGTCTGACTCCGAAAAAACGATGTGCAATCCCTTCGGAGAGAGCCGACCGATGCTGAGCGGTCACCGCGCCAAGTAGTGGCCGCGCGAAATGCTGCTTAACACCATTGATCGTCAATGTCGTATACGTCGACCGTAGCCATCGTTCTCGTTCGAGATAGTGTAATACAATACGCGAATGGTTGTTTCCCATTCCGTCATTCCATTAACTATTGATATTTTGAGAAGTTGAAACTCCTTGAACAATGTTTGCCTCGTAGCGAGAATAACGGAAATTCCAATAATACTGTTGTTTCCGGAACCATTCGAGCGGATGAAGGGCTCCGTATACACAGTTGTAGAACTTGCCTTACATTTCGTCCTTCGATCTTCCGATATCGCTTTCACGCCATAAGCATCAAACAACATTGAACTCACTCGCCTCGATTTCATGAAAATCAAAGGATTCCTTCTACGTGAAATCTATCATCAATTTTATTAATATCAAACTTATTGTCAATATTTATCTAAAATTTTGAGATCTTTCCCTTCGATAAATTCGATCCTTCAACCAACACGAATTACTACAAAAATCTTTTTTCAAATGATATCGGAAATGTCAATGAAAATTAAAAAGAAAATTGCAATTAATCATAAATGATAGTAAAAATTGATTCTGAAATTGAAATCATTTAAAATCGATTGAAACGAAAATTGCTCTATTCGTTTATTCAAATAAAATTCCACCCTCATTTCTTCCACGACGATTATTTCCTCAAGAAACTCGAAGTCAACACTCTTTTTTTTTCTGTTTTATTAAGAGGGAGCTTATCACGAACCGGCTATTCTTTTTCGGCTCGACTCTCTATGCAAACAAAATCCCTAAAATATACGATCGCCAAGAAAGCCCCGATCGTACACTATATTAGAGAGTACGTAACCCAGCCATATACATATATCTCTCTCTAGCATCTAACTTCTCGAAGCTTGAAACACCGGCGGGCTTTTAATGTACTTTCGTGGTACATACAAAGAGAGAGAAACAGAGAGAGAGAGAGAGAGAGAGAGCGAAAGAGAGAGAGGGAGGGGGGAGAGAGAGAGAGAGAGAGAGAGAGAGAGAGAGAGAGAGAGAGAGAGAGAGAGAGAGAGAGAGAGAGAGAGAGAGAGAGAGAGAGAGAGATTGAAAAACGAACGAAAAGCAGCATATAGGTGAGTAACGGGGTGTATAAGCTCACTCTTTCTCTTCTCTCTCGCTCTTTGCCCCTCCTCTTGCAGTTGCGCGCGGTCGATCGACGCGAGCCGAGAGTTACGACGCGAGCTGTGGCCAACTAAACTCCGTGGCACGCCGGGTCTCCCGCCTCGGGGCACCCTTCACTGCATACTCACTGCACCATTGTGAGAATTGGTCGTACTCACGCGATGTACGTTTCACCGCTAAAGTTTGTCCTCCCTTGATTCTATAATGAACGATATACATATATGTATGTATGTGCGTACGTATGTGTGTGCATGTGTGTGTGCGTGTGTGTGTGTGTATGGCAACCTAGCGATACATATATACGTCGATAGGTCAACAACTGCACTATCGTTGTATGCATTTGTGAAATAAAGTAAAAGCAAAGTTCGACCGATACGTTTACCGAGTTCCATTACGATTGCGCCCCTTCCAATCTCCCACCCCCTCCTCTCCACCCTTACAACGTTAACGGAATGTGTCGAGAGACATTTCACAATGTTTATCGTTCGGGAAAACGCGTCAAATATTATTACGTTCAAGCATAACATTTGTGTCGTACGATCGTAACTGGCGATATTTATGTCGGGGTTCGCGACCAGGGATAGTCGAGTTAACGAGATTCGTTATTCTCGACACAATAATTTTTATGATCCCGGGAACACTCTCAGCTACGAATAGTGGATAACATTTCATATTACACGCTATCGAATTTCTCATTTCTTTTTTAGTCTTAAAATTCTTTTTATTTCGCGATATTTGCAATTGTTATTTCGATGTGAAACTTTCTTTTCATTTAATACTCGGCGCTTTCAAGTCTGTGAGAAACTTAACGATCGCACTAGTTGGAAAGGTTAAAAAAGGCCTTTTTCCGATTTTTTTTTTGGCCAAACGATAAAATAATTGATAACAAAAGTTCTTTGGTAAAAAAAATATATATTTAATGTAAACATTATAATTTTTTGAAAGAAATATATTGAAAAATAAGCCGTTATATATCAACGGTCGAAGACGTTGCAAAAAAACAGATTTTGCGGTGATCATTCCCGCGCTGCAACGGATTATCTGAAACCAACAAAACAGGGGGGATCTTTAGTTAATGATATAATGCTCCGGTTGAACGAAGGGTTTTGAAAAATTTCCATTTTTCACAAAATGGCGGACGTTGAAAGTCAAA
>JAPYZT010005553.1:0-15113 GCA_030522965.1 Tryphoninae sp. A BG-2022a
ATATTATTATATTATTATACTATTATATTGTTATATTATTATATTATTATATTATAATATTATTATATTAATATATTAATATATTAGTATATTATTATATTATTATATTATTATATTATTATATTGTTATATTATTATATTATTGTATTGTTATATTGTTATATTATTATATTATTATATTGTTATATTATTATATTATTATATTGTTATATTGTTATATTATTATATTATTATATTGTTATATTATTATATTGTTATAGTGTTACATTGTTATATTGTTATATTATTATATTATATTATATTATAAATATATAAATCGCTTACGACACAACACCACGAGTGTAAAAAAAACGGGACGCTAAATTTGTGGGACTTTAATTACCAAACAACAACAAAATATAATCGACGTTTTATGACACATTTATGTATTACCGATCGAGCAATTTTCCAGGCGGTTGAGCGCGAAAAAAAAACAAAATTTACGATTAGGATAAAAATAGAAATACCGCGACGAGAAAATTGCAGAATTATTACAAGAACAAGAAAGGGTTGTCGGGGAAGAATTTTTTTTTTTTAATACTTTTTGTTTTTTTTTCCTTTCTTGAACACACATGGAGCATGCTAATGCGTGAGCACAACATCGTTTTGCAAGAACCCAACGCTTACTTATACAACTTATCGCATATATATGCCATATTTTAGATATATACATATATATATATATATATATATATATACACATATATATAGCGATATTTACTATACGTCGTAGAAGGATAGAGTGCGTTTAATAAAACGGACGCCTCGAGACTTTCTATTTCGAAGCCTCGAGGTAATTGTATTCCGTTCGGTCAGCTGGCGCGGCCATGCTACGAAGTACACGCGAGCTATGGATTTATGAAGAAATGAAATGTTTTGTTTGAATTACTAATTCTTTTTTTCTATTTTTTTTCGTTTTTTTCTTTTCGTCCGAACAAAATCGTTATTGGCAATATTAACGCGAGGTTATTAAAAGAATTAACGGCGCGCAACGAAATTTTTATTGTCATTGTTATTAATATTGTTATTGTTATTATTATTATTATTATTGTTATTGTTATGACGTTTTTTTTATTACCATCGAGTTTCTGTTATTGTTTACGTTATAGGTTTTAATTAAACGCGGAGACACTTGCGCCTTGTGGGGAAATTTTACTGGCAGTAGGGCGTGTCTGTACAGATCAGACAAGAATCGAGACGGGAATTCTTCGAGCTGAAAACCTTACACGTATTCTTGCCAACAAATTGCTTCACCCTACGGCCTCAACTCGGCATGTGTACCAACGTTTCTTTTCTTTTCTTTTTTTTCTTTCTATTCATATGTATTTTTTTGTTGCATTCTCTCTCATACAGCCGGAGAACTCGGGAACCCTGGGAAAATTATTCCAGATCGATTGGAACATTCTCCTTGCCGATCCGGAGTGGGCGAGTCCGAGACTCGCGATTTCCAATCCCGACGAGAGATTGGCTTCATCTTCGTGTACCACTGTCGATAATTGTATCGAGTGACAGGAATTGAAGAATGTTTTATCCACTTATTTGTCATCGAAGGAAAATGTATATAGGAGACGTTCTAACGTAGCAACGTCCGCAAATGGTAAGATTCGTATAAAAAATGAGAAAGATGTGAATGTTCGTGGACAAGTTAGACGAAGGAACAAAGGAAACGACGATTTTGTATTCAAGAGGCTTAGCCAGACACCTGCGAACGTGCCACGTGCGTTCTCACCTTCGGGCACAATCCCGCGAGGATAGAAAGACGTCGAGAATTTCACGCGTTTAACTCGACCGTGTTGGGAATAAACATTTCTTTCCAATTTTATTTTATTCTGTTTTTATTTGTCTTATCGTCGGATCGTGAATTTTCATAAACCCGTTGGTTGGTACGTAACTGGGAGAAAATAAGTGCGAGGTTCAAGGACCCGGATCTCTGAGGCATTCAGGGATTATCCTTAAGGTCCAATCGTGAAGAAAAATCTCCCCTCGGTTACCCGCGCCACCTTGCGGCGCGAGGTTTCTTCAACTCCATTTGCATTCTGCATTCCTCGCCAAACAAGGAAAGACACTTTGCTCTCCCTCGAAAAGAGTCCACTCCAGCTTGGAAAGGAAATAACAAAATTACTAAAGAATTGTTCTTACCATACAGCGCAAGTAGCAGCCATCTCCTCTCCCGCATATTGGCACTTCTGTAACAGAGAGAACAAAGATTTGATGAAATAATAAAACTGATTTATCGTCAAATATGTTTAATAATACTTTGAATTATTTGTTCGATTTATTTAATTCGAGCGTCGTACGACGTCGAGTGCATTTGGGCGAAAGGACCGACAAACCGCTCGTACGTTCGTGGTCAGTCGTCTTTTTTGTTTAAGAACGCCGTACGAAATATATGCGCAGCCATGAATTTAAACGAGCGCGGTACGTTGGTTCGAAAGTAGCGGGCGAAGAAAAGAATTTGTTCGCGTCCGCGGCTTCCCCCACTCCATTGCGCGAGGCCCAGCGCTCTCCCCCCACACGGTCGCGCGAGGCCCAGCGCTCTCCCCCCACTCCGTCGCGCGAGGTCCAGCGCTCTCCCCCCACCCGACCGCCCGGGCCCAGTCGCTTCCCCCACTCACGCGACACCGTCTCGCTCCTCGGTCGTTACTGGAGCATAGCTGGAAAAGCATAGTAGGTAGTTCCTAATACCCCCGACAGACCGCTAGGGGGCCAACGACGTCTCATAGCGGGGCACGTAGCCGTTAAAGCCTCGCCGTGAGCTCCGGGCATATGGGAACGGATAGAGGGAACTTTCTCTGTGCTGTCACCACTGCTAACCATATAATGCAAGGATAATGTGGGTGTTATATAAAACGCGCCTTCGATATCACGTAATACCGGGTGTGACTTTATCGTTTCACGACGACAAGACACTCTAGCTGCTTTTAATATTTTATCTCGATATATAAGCATCGGCGATTAGCACAATCGATTATTAAAAAAAATTCTTTGTTATTCGATATTTTTTCATCGATATTGATTTCTACTGGTAAATACAACCAACGGATAACGGTAAATTATAATGACGAATCTTCGTCGGGATTTTTTTATACTTTTTTCCAGTATGAAAAATTAAGTGTTCGACTGGTCGGCTAATTAGACGCCATAAATAAAGTCTTGTCACTCTTGGTTGTCAGTCCGGCTCGTAACATGCGTCCGAGAGCTTCGGGTACGATATTGCGAATAAAATAAAAGGAAATATCGACGAAGGACGGGTTTCTTCCACACATCGCAGGATGGCCTTGCTTCTCGATTTGACCGAAGCTCGGTGCGAATGTGTGTTCGTTTCCGCGTTCACAACATTCCTTCGACTCCTTCATACTCGTAGCTCGCTTTTTTTCCTCTTTTTCCCCCTCGCTTGCGTTGGCAAAGCCTCCGCTTGGATTGCTCGCTTGTAAGCGCGAAGAGAGTATCGAACGCACCGCTACGCCGATTACTCCGGTGAAAGTAACCTTGCGAAGCGTGCCCGGGATATGTTTGGCCGAACGGACTGTGGCCATATGCGAATATTTGTTCAATTTTTATACCGAACAAACAACCGAGGTATGCCGCCTCGATATTGCAATGTAGGGATTGCGATATTGTGCTGATTTTTGGAACGATCGTGGCATGGCGCCACCTGCGGGGACGCGGTGGAACTCCGAGTGTAAAGTCACCCTCGCTTCGCGACTTTGGCCAGTCGTATTATCCAACTCGTAGCTCGGAATAATTTGATTTTGGTCGAAAATTAAAGAACTAGAGTGACGAAGAATAAATATCCTAGGTAAAGTGCGATAACTATCAGCACCACCTATAGGGACGTGATAGAACAATTAGCATCGAGTCCAGCTTTCATTTCGCGACTATAAATTATTGTATATTAAACACGATTAAGCGAAATTCCTCGATATTTGTAAGTTAGCCCGGAAACGATGATAAATTGCTGTAAAAAGAAAGCAATTTCACGTCATAAAGTTAAAGACCCGATGGTACGTGTAACAGCTACTTTTTTCAAGGTAGTCAAACGATGAAATATTAAAATGGGCTTATGGCACTCGAATATATCGTTACCTCATGCAACGTAACATTTTCTGTTACGAGAGGCGTATGAGAGTTAACGGTCAAGCTTGGACACCGCTAAAGGTCGACGGAAGTCACGATCTTCCAGACCAGTCCTACGCCTTCAGACGAGCTCGAGACTGACGTACAGAAGCGTCATCCGAGCCTTTCACCTCTCTACGAGGAACTACGAGCCAAGATTATTCAGGAAAATAACAAAAATAATAAACTTTAATAAAATTGTTTAAACAATCATCTAACGAACTTTCCCGAACAGAGAGACAATTAATTTCTCGAAAAACTTGATACACGTCCTCGAACATGAGGAACGATGGAAATTTCACTTCCGTCATCCTACTGAGAGGCATCCAAACACGCCATCGTATAAAATTAGATTTTTTTTTCCATTTAGATCCATGAACAACGATAGTAATATTATTCCAGCTTATTTTCGTCTGTATGAAACAATTATACATTCCACATAACATTTCGATGAATATTTATACAATGTTGTCTCACTATCGACAAGACAATAATAATAATAATAATTATTATTATTATTATTATTTTTCCTATTTACATTCTCGAGTTGTATAAGTTCACAGTTATGTGAAATTTATGATCCGATCATTGTGAGGTAGACTTGAGATATAAAGCATGTCTTATTACTGTGGAGAGTCGTCGGGCGTGTCACCCACGTTTCGCAGTAGATTATGTCCGCAAAGGTCAGACCGAGCGTAGTGAAAAAAATCACCCCACGAACAACATTGGTAGAAGGGATTTCTAGTAGATATTTCTGGGCGTTGTCGGACACATTTGATGCAAAGATTAAAAATATATAGATAAATAATAATAATAATACAGGCGCGTTCAGAAAGTTGAAAAAAGTGGCGGAAGTAGAAAAACCTACTACGAGTCAGACATCGATTAATTCGTTTTTCTCGCCGCCAGTTTTACACCGGGTTTGATATATCATTAGTGATAAATACCTGAACTCGATCGGACATATTTTTCGACTGCAAGGACGATGGCAACCCGCTATTTACATCACTATAAAATTTAATGCCGGATGAGTTTCGGTGTCAAGGCACTCGCAGTACGATGTTGTCCGGGCTGATGAGCATCGCGGAGAAAATAAAAATAAAAATAACGACCAAACGCGATAGTCGAATGAAAAAGAAAAAGGAAAACAGAGGAATCCGTGATTCGACAATAAAATGATTTCGTTGCGAGGAAATATTATTCACATTTTATGACGCATTGTACTCGTGGCATCGTCTCGAGTTTTTGTCGAACCGGAAATAGCGACGAGGGAAATGAATCCGCGAGATTTATAAAAAAAAAAGAAAATTATAAGAACAATTCGTCTTTTATAATTTCAAAATTATTTTCTTCCTATCCGCGTCGATGAAAATTTCATTGAAGAACCTGTTTCTATTACACCAGGCTGCAAGGCGCCCTGAGATTAACGATTTTGCTGATCACGGGCAGCCCGCGGTAGGAAAATATATAAGATTTGTTGGAGCGTGAAGTCCGTTTCGTTTCTCGTTTTATTTCTTTTTATTATATATTTTAGATTGTATAAGCACGCAGTTGCGACAGTCTACCCTCTATGGGAATAACACTGATTTTTTGGAACACGTCGATAATCAGATTTTCATTTTCTTATAATTATTTATTTAATTATTTAAATTTCAATAATTCAATCGTTTAATTCTTCATTCAATTATTTAGTTATTTATTTAATTACTGAATTATTTAATTATTTATATATACATAATAATATTTTTAATTAATTTATTACAATATTCATCACAATCGTGATAATTCGTTGTAACAGTTATTATGTATTATGAATTTATTAAATTGAATATGCGAAGTTATTCGTCCTTTAATAAATTCATCGAAACTTTCTTTCGACGACTGCCCACCTATCGTAATCAAAATTTCTATTCCTCCGAACTGTCTCTCTCTCTCTCTCTCTTTCTGTCTCTCCCTCTCTCCAACTCTCTTTCTCTCGTCTCCGAGCATATTGAACTGGCAATTTGTCGAATTAACGATCGTGTACTTCCTTCTATTCCCAAAGTTACTCATGCAAGAATAATTATTCGCGAGGTGAGCACACAATTATATACTTGGGTTATTCAGGGGAGCTCGTACAGTGAGTTGAACACAGGAAAAGAAAGAGGAGAAAAAGGGGAAAAAAAATATGAAGCGCAAAAGAAGCCGAGATATATACGAGGAAGAGTAACCGGCGTCCGGAACATTTTCCATGCTCGGAGTCCAAGAGGGAGACAGAGAAAAATATGAGCCAGTGAGTATTGCAAAATAAATCGGTATTTATCGAAAGTGAAATCGGTGACGATATTTTTAATGCGCGAGTCGTCGTAGTCGACGTCGCGTCGTAGCCATTGGTTTTGCTCCAACCGATCGATAGAACTCTCTGACACACTTTTATATTTTTCGGTTCTCAAACTGGGAAGAGTTTTTTCGGCTATGTCCCCGGAGGCACACTTTTGTCACGAGAATTTTGATCGGGAAAGTTATCGAGAAACCGGTTCGAGTAGGTATTTGAAAATAAGAGACATGCCACGATATTGGCGAACGAAAAAGAAAGAAAAAAACGAGAGTTATTTACCGAAGTTATATAATTTGTGTAATTTCGACTTTTTCCAAGCGATCTTGGTACGAAACTTGGCAAAGATCGGTATTGCCGATTTTAATTGGCACTAAAATCGGTAAGGGGCGAAAAGATCGGAGGTAGACTCGGCATAGGCGAGAAGTACGACGTTTGAATTGTCGTCGATGATAAAAATCGGTAACGACAAAAAGTTTGTACGATCGGTAAAAAATCGGTATTGCTGAAATATCGACGTGGTTGGAAAAAAACCGAAGGTTTGACCCAACTGACGTATCGCGCGACAATAACAGAAATTGTAGAAAACATTAAAAACATTAAAGACTTTCCAAATCGAGGACACCGGGATTGACGCACTCGCGTCGATTATAACGATACGTATCGTGCCGACACATCGAAAGTGAACGTAAAGACATTAGAATAACATTAAAAGACCTGTCGCGAGGAGCCGTAGCAAAAAATTATCATACGGGACGATCGGGTTTGAAGAAAACCGGTGACATTTCCTAATTGCTTCTCGTCCTCATCGGGAAAGATCGGTATCGAAAAAAAAAAACAACAAATCAAATTCCGAGAATTTAATAAAAAGCAATTAACTCGTCTAAAAAGAATCCCGACAGAAAATTCGAGTGAAATTTTCTCGATAAATTGTCATACCGATCGTTGAAATCGGTCGGCCGATCGAGAAGAAATTTTATCGTTGAATAAAATCGGGATCGAACGTGTGATACAACGATCGGTTCCTAAGTGGCACAAAACGAAAGTTCTGTTTATTTTTTAATATTCGTACATCGGACATTCGCCATTAAGAAAAAGAAGAAATTAAGAAGAAAAGAAATTGTGAAAAAAATTGCTCCATCTCTTCTTCGCGCGAATGTGACGCACGATCGTAAATCCTATCGGTGAATTCTGCTAAAATGTCGAACCCGAATGTTTCATGTTATGCATAAATTTCTCAATTCCTCGAAATGTATTCTTAAATGGACAATCCAGAAATAAAAAAAAACCCAAGGGAATAATAATAATAGTACTAAAATGAGAATGACAGTAAATGTCAGGTGAGCCAACTCTAAAGACCGTAATCAACGGGTCATCTGTCTTTTCTCTCTCTCTCTCTCTCTCTCTCTCTCTCTCTCTCTCTCTCTCGCCCTCTCTTTCTCCGACTGTGCGGTAATTTTCTAGAATACATTACGAAGCCACGATCTCGGTCACAGACGTCGAAACAGAGTTTTATTTATTGCAAAAATAAATTTTAATAAATTATTAATAATAATTTTTTTTTTTATTATTTTTTTCTAAAAATTACGTCGATTTGAATATTTCTACCAAAATTTACTAAAAGACAGGTAAAAAAGTAGTTTTTTTAAACAACTTTTCGTGGAAATATTGAAATCGATGTAATTCTTAAGGAAAACTTTGTTATTTTTTCACGTCCGGTTCACGCAATTTCCTAAGAGACGAGGCCGATATTTTAATTTCTCCTCGTTACCCCATATTCACCGGACTTCTCTGATTCAGCTGGCTCGCTCGCTAACGCTAACGCTCACTCGACGGGAGTCTCTCGACCGTATGTCAACTTTCCCGAAGATCGGTCTCTCTACCTCGCGCGATTTTCTAGACTCGACTCGAGTGTATGGCCACGAGCGTTCGAGTAACGTTCTACCGCAACAATATCAGAGACGTCAAATTTTAAAAAAAATCGCAAAATGCAAAAAAAAACAATAAATAAATAAATAAATAAATAAATGACAATAAAAAACCAATGAAAAATAAACAAATTACGATGTTCTTGAAGAAATGTTTAAAAAAATAAAAAAACATTATTTTAAAACAACAACAACAACAACAACAATCGCTTTATCCAGCGACTCCTTCGTCTTATCTAATCCCTCATGAAGATCCCCTGATTACTCAACACATGAAAATTTCACTGAACGTCCACTGAGCGATAACACGACAATTGAATTTCTTCGATTTATGACAGCAACAAAAAAATCACAAACTCAAAAGAGAGAGGAAAAAAAAACAAACGATCGATAACGAAAATTCGTACACTTCACTCGTCAATTTGTCTTATCGATCACCGATCATGAGAAAAAATGAAGAGAAAAGAAGTTGCAAAAGGTATATAAATAAATAAGACACAACAACAACAATAACAAATAAACAAACAAAAAAAAGGGACAAGATCGATTTTCTCAGTCTGGTGCGGAGCTCGCTCGGTATCTGAGCACGTTCTCCTCGGTTGTTTCGCTTCTCGGTGCTCTCCCGGCTCGAGAACTGCCGCGAGTCCGTATCGAGTGGAAAACACCAGTTGAGCTCAGACACTCGCACACACACACACACACAGTCGCGAGGAAGAAAAAGAAGAGACGAGGGAAAAAAAAATAGAAAAAAAAACAGAGACACACACAGAGAGCGTATAATACAGACATAAAACGAGCATGGATACACAGGAGAGAAGGGGCACCGACGACTAGATGGAGAGGGGGAGGGAGGGGGGGCTGTTCAAGAAGTCCGAGCTTTCTACCAGGGGCGTAAAAAGAGAGGTCCTCCTGTCTTTTTGTCGAGTAGTAAAAAATCTCTTCGCTTCGCCACTCTCCTCGTTATCGAATCCGGTCCTTAAAAATTCCAGCTTCTCGTTTCGTCCTTAAAAAATAGAGGGGGGGGGGCAGGAGTGGATGCAATTTGTTAATTTAAAAAATAATGGCCGTCCATTGGCGTAACAAATTTCTTCGCTCGGCCTCGTTCACTTTCCTCGCGGTTCCCTGTTCTCCCTCCTGGTAAAATGTCGAAATGGTAGGGGGATAAAAGAAGGGGGGTACAGCCATTTATTTCTTCTTCGTAGCGAGTCACATTGGCGTGGAAAAGTTTTTAATTCCTTCTTCGTCTCTTCCACTCGAGAATCGCTGTATCTCTTTGTTTGGCGCTGAAGAAACGAGCGGAGAGGGCTAAGACACAGCGAAAGGTAATTTTATAAATTTATCTGCCCCCCTCCCCCCGCTTTAAGAACCTCCCCCTTTACTAAAGTCAGTGTGGGTGACTTACACGATTGCTCGAGTCACATGACGATGGAACATTCGTACTGGAGGGAATCGCAGGGGACAGGTGTAAGAACGTGGACTGTTTCGAAGGTCGTTGGTACGAGAGTCCTGTGCCCCCCTTTCTCTCTTGTATTATGGTGAAGGGATTGTATCACACGTTTCAGATTTTATACGTTTTTAATTGATTTTTTTTGTCATTACCTTATCACTTTTCAAACGATTACAGTTATGAAATTGACGATTTGATATGACATTGACAGCGTTTAAGGGGGGTACCAGGATTCAGAAGCAAAGCCCCCTGGGGCACGCGACTATTTATGTTTTTATCGATTTATTTCTCGTCGTTTTTCTGTTCTGGTCTAATGGACAAACGCCCGCGGGAAGGTCAAATCCCGATGAGCCTTTCCTTCGGGGCACGTACCCGATTATCCCAGGTCATGGATTTCTTTGTAATGGCCGACTTCGATACGAAATGGCGCTCGGGCCATTTCGAAATATCATCCGATTTCCATTGTCTTGTTTTATCGTCTTGGAACCCTTGGATGTGGATTAAAACTATTGATTAAAATTCTTGGAACGCCCACTGACATTTTGTGGCGATTTATGAAAAAAAATATTGTTTTTTTTTTTCATCTCTTTTTATCATAGATGAAGAAAATGGCGTGGGCTTTTACCATTGTCTATTGGGAGTCGCGTAGACTTCGAGATGAGCGAAAAAAAACATTTACAATGTTAATCCTGCGTGACGGTTGTGAAATCGGAAGCTTATTTTCTCGAGAATCGAGAGGACTCTCGTTGTTTCAAAGGTCGACCGGTTTATTTATTTATCTATATGTGTGTGTGTACGTAATAAATATCGCGGTGAACGCCTTGAGAAAAATACCAAGATCGCTTTGTTCCCCAGTTTATTCGACCATAGGGCCCAGCCTACGTGGAATAATCGATAAATATTCATACGAGTGTTCGGTTCGTTCACCGAACGCTTATTTCATTTTCTTTTTTTTTTATAAATAATTCATGAATTTGTGTTTCTCTCTTTTTATTTTTTTTTCTGAAAATTTCGAACCAGAGGGAAAAACACGAAGCTCGATCGAGCCTGACGGTGATCGAACGATTAATTTGCTCGTATAATTAATTAGATCGATCGTTGGAATAACCAATTAATAAATTCAAATGTTAATTTAAACAAATAAATTAACGTTACGTTAAGAAGATTTTATTTCCTGAAATAAAACGCGACGTTTCCTCGTCGTTTTCGTTTTCGAACGTAACAAAACTTTCTTCGGCGCCAAGATTCTTTCACGGCGGGGACTTAAGGACGACGAGTTTCTCATTCTATTTTCTTCGGGTTTTTTTTTCTGTTTCTTTTTTTTCGTTTTATTATTATTATTATTATGTTTGTTGTTTTTTTAATTCTCGCTCACGTTCCATTCGAGAAGAAAGAAGAAGCTACGAGGCTCAGCCCCTTTGGTAGCAAAGTTCCAAGTGACTTCAAGGTTAACGCATCTCCCCCCCCCCCCCTACATTTTGGTCCCCACCGGACAACCAGTTCGATGTTCGACTATTTTTATACTTTTAATGTTTGTTTTTTTTTTCTTCCTCGATGCACCAGTCTACAGGTTTTACACTAAAAATAAATAATTATTTTACGATGTGGGAGAAAAAACAAATTTTTTTCGATTTTTTTGTGAAAATATTGAAAAATTTGATTGTCTAGTATTTGTTTATTGTAAATACAATTGGAAATTGACGTGTTAATTTGGGTTTAAAAAAATGCAATGTTTATTGTCATTGTAAATAATTCGATGTTACATAAATTATTTCGGGGAGGAAAGACAAAAATAAAATTTATTCGGATAAAAAATAATTTATCCGTGCCATTGAAGAATTTTTATGGTAGGAGAGTTGAAAGTTTTTTTTTTCTTTTTTATCGAAAGTATATCGGTCCGGTTAATTTCGGTCTCAGGTGGCAGGGTGGGGCAGACGTCAAAGCGCGAAAAGTTTAAGGGTGGTGGGGGGAGAGATCGGTTCGCGGAGACGCGATCGACAATCGTGCCACTCACTTTCTATTGCCCAATCGTGCCAAGAAATTGCCAGCGTCGTGCTCGACATCTACTTAAACCGTGTCCGAGGGAATTTCGTGCGGACGATACGCGACAAAACGAGATCAATGGAAAAGAAAACACGGAGAAAGGAATCGATCGAACCTTTTTCACGGTGATTAAAAAAAGAAAAAACAAATTCTGACCCAATCCCAAATAAATTGAGGAATTCATGACGGGGAAATACACGTATCGTCTCTCGATTTCCTCTGTCACGGCCACCTCTTCAAGATGGCCGACGAACTCGCGCCAAATGGCAACTTGCGTCCACCTCGCATTTTCGGTAGTCTCGTAAAAAGCCCCGACAGCATTCACGATCTTTTCGTTAAGCTCAAACGATTCTTATCGACGGAGTTTTTACGATTCGTAAGTTTATAGCAGTCGATAGGGTAGGAAACCACGGTATTAACTGTCGATAAGGTAGGTATTCGATGGTAATGGAGAAATCTTCGTGGTAATGCAGATCTCTCACCTGTTGCCTGAATATTTGATTTGTTTTAATGAAAATTTCGATTTAAAATTGCGTCCATTGTTTATTATAAATTTGACAATCATATTCTATTGCCTCTCGCGTCTCTGTAGAGATCGTCGTTGATCCCGTAGAGTCTCGCCGAGTCCTGACAATCGACCTGATATTAAAAACGATAATGCGATTAATTATTTAAAATTCGTTTTTTTTTTAAAACAATTCATAAATATTCGTATCATAGGGATTTTTACCTTGAACCACCAGTCACAGACTCGCACCGTTTGACTGAAAACCGTTCCGTTTGGACACAGGAAACTGAACATTCTGCCATTTGGCAAACACCAATGCCATGCTTGACATCGAGTCTCGGGATCGGCGTAATAACCCGGCAATTTACCTTGACACGTGAAACCAAGTCCGAAGGGCACGCTGTTGTAGATCGGATAATCTACGCCCGGTCGGTAACCATCGACTTGCTGAAAAAAAATTACTGACAGATGAGTTAAAAAAAAATTTTATCTTCGATTAAATTATAGTTAATGACAATAATTATTTAAAACAGATGAGAAGATTGCCTCAATATTCATCTCGATTTTTCTGTTGCGCAATTGGCCATCGCACAGAATGGAAAACGAGGCTTTACTCTCTCGTTAATATTGCGACATAGACGATATCGCGAGTTAGCCATCCAGTCAGCCCTCGAGCGGTGTCGATGGCTGACCGGAAGTCGAGGTACATTGTTTTCGCACCGGAGCGGATGCGCATCTCCCCGCTGGCCTTTGTGTCCGATTTTTCTTTCTCTTTTTTCACCATATACCGATCTACGATTCCAACATTCCGTCCATTTTTTTTAAATTTATTGTTTATATCGATATTTTTTATAAGATTAAGATTAATCTTAAGATCTCATAAGATTTTCTCATGACATTTTTTAAATTGTGATTTAGATCTAAATGCACATATTTATTCTTAAATTCCGGCCTTTCTCTGTTTTTGTTTTCCTTCCAAGTTGCTCAATAAGTTTATCGACAAGGTATAATTAAACTGTTGCACTATTTCTCGCTGGAGTCCCACAATTATGCAAAGGTATAGAAACTCACGGCGCGAATGTTACCTCAGACGTTGATTATAATTAATCAATTAACGGTAGAGAGTCTTGGAGCCACGAAGGAAGATGGGCAGATACGTTTCACTCGATTGTCATTGTTGCGCGATAAACCGTGAGAAACGAGCTCGCTCCAACGAGTGCATAAATATTATATATATATATATATGTTGTCACGAATTAACACACGCGTTCAACTTCATATTCGCCAAAACTTTTCTTATACGTTTTCGTATCTATCTTTCATCTCATTCTTTGACGCGAAAAATTCTCCGCGTTGTGCAATTTCTCGCACATTTTATGTGAATTCACGCAATGCGCGTTGAGTGTCGCGTTCAGTCTGTCCGCACGAGTATAAACGCATTATTGCGTGCGAACGGAATATACTTTTGTTTCTACTCACCGCCATGGCTTGATACAGCAGCACCGCACCAAACGTTAGTGTTGCAAATATCAACTGATATCGTGAAATCATCTGCAAAGATATAAAAATTATTATTTTTCGAAAAGTTCACTCGCAAGGAATACAAAAATAATTGTCCCGTCGTAAAATACGAAGAAATGAATTTTTTACGAGACTTTGAAAACTCGAGGTGGGTGGTGAAAAACGGTACTAATGAATTCTCAATCCCCATCGAGGGAACTATTCAAACAAACGTTCGAATACTCGATTCTGCTAAAAACAATGCTAACAATGTGTAAACATTGTACAAAAAGTTGAATAAAAACAAAAAATCAAACGAACCTTAGGAATTTAATAATCCTCAATTCTTCGTACTAAGTTGTCTTCTCGCTCATTGGTTCTTTATGATTATTTATCGTTTACTTGCCACACACTGAGACGTCAAACTTAAATATCGTATTTAAATTATTTATAAATAAATTAAATAATCGCAAATATGCGCCGGACGTTTTGTTTGTTTTTCTTTTCCTTCGTTTATCGTTTTATTTATATAATTATCTTGTATTCAAAGAGATCCGTGTCGACGAATCCTTCGAAGTTGTTTGCCAAAGTGTTCAGTTGTTTGGGCATATATATGGGCTAAGTCGGGAGATGCTTTCCCAAGGTGGGGGAAGGGATTTTACTGCCAAGAGAGGATCTGAGAGATTCACCGTCTCGGGGCTCCCACAGCTAAAGAGAGAACGTGCAACACCCCACCAGAAAATTCACGCCCCCAACAACGTCTTCTCTTCCTCTCTTGTGTTCTCTGCTCGTCAGCTGCGAAACGTACGAAAAAAATCACGAAACAATTCAACGTGAGTTAACACGAAGATCCATCCTCCCTCCCACCCCCCTCGCCCATCCAACGAATTTTAGCTTCGCGGTTGCTGGAAGGGTGGGAGGTCGGAGATCTTCGTGCTACGAATTGCGCAATCCTCGGTGCTCTTACCAGCCGTGAAAACACACTCGGTCGTAATAGTCTCTCCGGTGCTTTGGCACTGTACGAGCTCATTAGAGGGTGAACGCATCTTCGTTACACTCGGTCAATTCCACTGTGCCAATATGCTAATCAGGACCAAACCAATTTATTTATTGTTCAATTTTTATTTTTTTTTTTCATTTACAAATTATTCAATATTTGTAATAAATTTGGTTTCCCATTAATAATAATAATAATAGTATATTTTTATTTTCGAATAA
>JAPYZT010005556.1:2500-18100 GCA_030522965.1 Tryphoninae sp. A BG-2022a
TGTTGCGAGAGTTATACGCACTGTGACTACTCGCGGTTGTGCCTCGCTTGCTCTTTCTCTCTCTCTCTCTCACTCTTTATTTCCTTCTCTCTCTCTCTCTCTCTCTATCTCGCTTCTACCTTTTCTTTCTCTCTCTACGTTCTCAACGCGGCGTGTCTGACACAACGCAAGATCTTTCTACTGTCCGAGACTGCTCGACGCTACCGTTTGGCGCCTCGTTATATTTTCCTCCCAACTACCTAATTCCTCGTATCCTTCTCATAAAAATCATCCAACGTCTTTAAATCCCTCGAAACAATTTCAAAAATGAAATATTTTTTCATAACATTCGAGACAACAATTTGAAATATTTTTGATCCAATTAATCAACGTATCGTCTTTTTGTTTTAATTAGATGGATTTTCTTTAATTCCCTCGATCGAGTTCATCGATCTCTAACGTTTTTTTTCTCCTCAGAACTTCTGGAAAATTTTGCAACAATTGGATTATAGCTTGTTTTTTTTTATGTTGTTTTGTTTCGTTACCGACCGAGCCCATTTCAGTATGATCGCGAGGTCGTAATCGTGTGTATGTGTCAAACGAAGATGACAGCGGGTGTGCAACGTTGCACACAACCCCTCGAGGGCACACGGGACGCAGCTGAGCTCGACCGGGCGCGACCCACAGCCCTACATTCGCGGTCTGCGGCGCGACCTAACCTCAACACACACCCACTTGCCCCCTCTCTATCCTCGCTTCATCCCCTCAACGACCGTTCTATCTATCTCTCTCTCTCTCTCTCGCGCGCGCGACGAGAAGTCAGCCATACGCCCTTCGGTGCAAGCACGGCAGCTAATATAATTCTAATATACAAATTCGTACGGTCGTGGATTAAATTATTCGTCCTAATAATATTTATTTGTTACAATTATTATTTCTTTTTTTTTTTTGAGTGTTGTTAAATTATGACAAATCGATAATTTGGGGGTTGAATAAAGGGGTGTGTTTCTGTGCAAGTGTAACAGTGTCATTGCACAATTTCAGTCAAGACGAAAGTTACACGTTCGTTTTTGTAAATAATAATAAAAAAGTGTTGATTTAATTAAGGGGTTGTGATTGATAAAACATCGGGACAGAAAAAGTTGGAAGACGAAGCATTTAATTGAACTTGATTGTTATTAGAAAATGGGTAATTGATTAATAAATTTATTAAATGAAAGTTATAAATCGATTATTAATTAATTAAATTAAAATAATAGAATAGACAGTAAAGGAATTTAAAAAAATTATAAATCGATAATACGTTTAATTAAATTGACTAAATCGATAATAGATTATCTAAAAAACAATAATAATTGATTATCGACTAAAAGTAGTATCGAAAATAATAAACAAATAATTAATTAATTAAATAAAAACAATAAATAAGTCATAAATGAATTTTAAAAAACATAAATCGATAATAAGCTAAATCATAAATTGATCAAATCAATAATAAATTATCCAAAAAAATAATAATAAATTGATAAACAATAATCGATTATCGACGAACAAATGTTACAACTCGATTCGCCAATTACTCCAACGAGTTTACATTGATAAGGGTGCAATCGTGATTAGAAATACAATTCTAGTGTAAACAACGAGTTGCAAGGAGTCGTGGGGAGGAGGGGGAGTGAAGGGGTTGAAGAGAACGCGAGAATATAGAAAGTTGGCGGAGGCACGACCGATACACGCGAATCGTCTATAGCAAATTTGAGCACGTGTCGTTTTTGCAAACTAGCCAGAGAAATAGTACGATAGAGACAGGAGTAGCCCACGAGGTCCTAACAGAATCGCGTCGACACGACGATTTAATTGAATTATCTTACGTTAGGAGTTGAGGGGGTGAGGTTCACGGAGGGTTGGCAACGTACAGGTGCAAAATTTAATTTGCATCGTGTGACTTTATGTGTCGGGCCTCCCGTCGATATAATACTATTTTCTATCCCCCCCCCCCCCCACACACACACACACACATATATATATATATAAATATTTATGAGCTATTCTCGATCGGACGTTCGTCAAGGGCGAATCGACTCGTAACAAAATATTATTGCGACGTACTCCTCCCCTCGCTTTCAACCCCGCATGATTATACGATCAACCCTTATTTCACATTTCATCCCCCAACCCTCCCCTTTTTCAACATCAGTATACTTAGGATCAAGGGTTAAATAATTTATTTAAAAAAACATGATTTTGTAGATAATATCTACGAAGTTACAGACTGAAAAAAGGATTTAAAAGAAAAGAGAAGAATAGTGTGATAATTAGGAAGAACCCTGTCGTAGAGTGACCGTGAGAATCGTTCATAATCGAGGGTAGCGTTTTCGAGGTGGTGTCGAGACGCGGGAGTTTACGACACAATCGTAACAGATCGTATTCGCGTAGTCACGAGGGTAACAGTGGTGGCGAGGAGGAGGACGGTGAGGGTGAGGAGGAGGAGGAGGAAGGAGGAGGAGGAGGAGGTGGAAGAGGAAGAAGAGGAGGAGGAGGAGAAGGAGGAGGAGGAGAGGAAGAAGAAGATTACGAAATATACGTCGAAGAAGGGAGGAGGATCGGTTTGGCAAGGAGGCACGAGGATTACCGTGCTAGATTAAGGAGATCGCCATTGGGAGGTCGTTATAGAGAAGGTGTTGTCGCGAGAGTTCCGCCGACGGAAGTCGTCGGTGGTTACTGTGATGTGGTGGAGCCCTCCGGCGAGCAGCGGTCGCATCATCAGGATCACCGCTATCAGGAGCATCATCATCGGGAGCAACAACTGCAACAACAACATCATATTCAAGGAATTGGTGGAGGAGGGGGGGGCGGCGGCGGTGGTTCGTCGTCGTCTTCCTCGCGTCGTAGAGTCGCCTTGAGAAGTCCAACGACGTCTAGCTTGAACGTCGTATCCGGTCACGTATTAAGTAGCGGCTGCCTAACGGCACGGGGCGTTCTGGCCGGGGGTCACGAGGACGATGACAACGGGGTAGGATGGCGTGACCTCCGGCGTCATCCCGCTCGATGGGGGACTGGTGGTGGTGGGGGTGGAGGAGGCAGCGGTACTGGAAGTGCCGGGGTCGGAGGTGGTTACGGTACGGAAAGGCTCCTGCTCGATTCCGAGGACGAGGACGAGCAGGGAATGTCGTGGCAGCAGCAACAACAACCTCGTGTCATCGGGGTCACCTTGGACAATCGTCCGTTGACCGGCGCGTCCTCTTCGACCGCTGTCTGTCATCCACCGCTATCGTCCTCCTCCCGCGACGAACGGGATCGCGATCTCAGGTGCGTCGAGACTGGACGCGACTTCACTGGAGGACGGGACTCCCGCGAACCACGTGATCTTAGGGACCCACGTGATCATAGAGACTTGCGCGAATCCAGGGACAGTTATGCCAGCGTATCGAGACGCGGCGAACATCGTGGTGGACCCGAACGCGAACAGGACTACGACGATTATGATCCGCCGCCTACGACACGATCCAATCCATCCGCAAATGCGTCCACCGCCCTCACCAACAATCCGGTAAGAGGCTTTTATAATTTTTACTTTTTTCTTTTGTTTTGGAATTCGAGCGGTGTAGAGCTTGAAAATGATTGACTCTGATAGGATTTTCTTCATGATTATTGTCTTGAAAATAATTGTGTTAGAAATAATTGTGTCGAAAATAATCATCTTGAGAATAATTATCGTGGAATTTGTTATCTTCATAATAATTTAGTTTGGAAATAATTATTTTTATAATAATTATCTTGAAAATAATGTATTTTGGAAATGATTATCTTGAAAATAATTTACCTTGGAAATAATTATTTTGAAAATAGTTATCTTGAGAACAATTTATTTTGCAAATAATTATTTCAAAATCTTGGAAATTTTGGAAATAATTTATTTTGGAAATAATTATTTTGGAAATAATTATCTTGAAAACAATTTATTTTGAACATAATTATCTTGAAAATAATTTAGCTTGGTAATAATTATTTTGAAAATAATTATCTTGAACAACAATTTATTTTGGAAATAATTTTTTCGAAAATAATAATCTTGAAAATAATTTATCTTACAAACAATTATTTCGAAACCAAGTATCTTTACAATTAATAACAATTAATTATAAACAATTCTCACTCTGGCTTAATTCCCAATTTCTCGATCATTCTCCTATCAAAAAATATCAATCTACCATTCAAAATACTTAAACAAACAAGCTAAAAATTATCATTATCTTATTTAATATCTGATAATCCAAAAACATTTTCTCCCTAAGAATTTCGAGGTGATCGATCTCAAAGAAAGGTCAAATCCGATTGTCCACAATAATTCCCAACAACGATCTAACAATGGACAAGCTCTTCGAATCATTTTGATTTTATTTCCCTTCGACCGATAAGACGATTATCGTGCGAATAAAGAGCACCAACGGTTTCGCGAGCCATGACGTTGGACCGTGCGACTATACGACGCCATTCATTCAGCCAGGTTTATTCTCGATCTATAAATCCGACGTTGAAGTTATCGACAAATTGGTAACATCTTCGAAGCGTCAACGATTAATCGAGAGACGAGATGACGATATTCTCTCTCTCGAGGGGTTGATGGGGTGGTTTTGTGGGAGGGGTGGAAAGGGGGATGAAGCGAGATGGGGGAAGAGGAATGGATTTAAATAAGGAGAGATGTCGAAGAGGTTATTATTATCGACGAATGTGAAAGAGCTGGACAGGGTGGTTGGAGAGGGGGAGGGGGTTGGGACGTGACGAAAGGCGCCAACGCGAAAGATTTCACCCTGTTTCTAGCACCGAGGATCGATTGTAGGGGTAGGTCCTGCCGTTGGAAATAACGCAGTTGGCCTTCCACCCTGTACCGGGCCACGTTTTTTTTTCCTCTGTTTTTTTCTTTTTCTTTTTCATCCCCCCACCCCCCAACGACTCGACGCTTTTTTTACTCCATCGTCTCCGTGCCACGTCCCTCGCGCTTGACGACCGTCCAAAAGCGGAACGCTCGATTTCCGCGAGAGAGAGAGGAGGAAAAAAAGTTATTTCGAGAATCAACCCCTTCGCGACTTTCATCCCCTTCCATCCCCCTGACGTGTTAAAGGATAGAATTTCCTTGGACGTGTGAGAGAAACGAAGACGAGAGAACGATATTCAACCCTTCCTCGGTTTACCTGTCATCTGTTTCAAATCCTTCTTACGTTTTTTTTTATTTTTTTTTAGTCAGAGAGTCACGAGTGAGAGAAAGGAGAGGGATGAAGATGGTAAAATCAGTGGGTGTGTAAAACAAGGGTTGTATTTAATTATCTTGTTGTATTTAAGAATGAGAACTAGAAAAAACTGTCCCTCTCTTTTTCCTCCCCCTCCCCCAACCCCCTCAATCTTAGTATATTTACGTCCCTACGTTATTACGTTGTTATGCTATTGCCATTTGGTAAAATTTAGTAAATTTGTTAAACTGGCACAAATTGTTAATTTACAAATTTATTTATTTGTAAGGTTTGTGAATTTATTAAATTTCTTTATTTGTCCCTTGTTAGGGTATAGTTAAATATATCAATCAATCAATCAATCTCTCTCCCTCTCTCTCTCTCTGTTGCTCTCTCTCTCTTCAACTTAGTCAGCTTCGTCCAAGACAACTAGGGATAGGGCTAGCCTTCTTTCTTGGCACATCTAAATTTATAGTGTCACAGCCAAATTCTATATTTAACCTATAATAATTTAATATATCTTACTACTATACTTTTAATATATTTATAATATTTAGTTGACAGAAATTTTTCTAAATCATTTTATTGTAATTCTGGAATTTCCTCAAGGCTTGCCAAGGCAGAAGAAATAAATAAATCAATTTCTCTCTCTCTCTCTCTCTCTCTCTCTCTCTCTCTCTCTCTCTCTTTGTCGACTAAAGGGGTAGGAATCCAGCCACGAGAAAGCACCCTCGCATTCTCACCAATATACAACAAACATATTTCTCAATTTTCAAACCTCTTGGCTATTCCCCTTATTACTTTCTTACCTATCGTGTATTCACGAGAAATCACGTGATACGTGAAGGGGTGAAATTCACAAGAATGTTAGCTGTCGCTGTCTTCGTCCAAGAATCTTTGTGTCATCCGTAAGGAGCGAGATATCAATTTAAGGGATGAAAGAATTTTTTTTTTCTTTCTTATCTTACTACGTTCTGACATTTTTAACTGTTATTGGAAACTGATAAAATAATCGAGATGGGGATGAAATACAGGATGCATGGTTGCGCCATTTTTTTAAAATTGTATTAAGAGGCAAGACAATCGAATCACAAAAGTAGGGTCGCGACATTGGGGAATATATTTATTGTCACGGGTAGTTCGGTGATAAGAGGGCGAAATGCGTTGCAATAGGGGTGAGTGCAACGGTGCATGTGCAATGGATGAAAATTAAATTTTACATATTTAGAGTGAACGCGATTGGGCAAACAAAATGAGATATCAATTTAAGGGATGAAAAAATATTTTTTTTCTTTTCTGTCTTACTACGTTCTGACATTTTTTAAAGTTATCTGAAACTGATAAAATAGTCGGGAGGGGGATGAAATAGAGGGAGCAAGGTTGCGCCATTTTTTTTTAGTTTTATTAAGAGGCGAGACAGTCAAATCGCAAAAACAGTGTCGCGATATTGGAGAACATATTTATCGTCACGAGTAGTTGGGTGATGAGAGGGCAAATATCGTTGCAATAGAGGTGAGTGCAACGGTGCATGTGCAATGGATGGAAATTGAATTTTAAATATTTAGGGTGAACGCAAGAGGGTGAACAAGATGAGATATCAATTTAAGGGATGAAATTTTTTGTTTCTTTCCTGTCTTACTACGTTCTGACATTTTTCAATGTTATTTGAAACTGATAAAATAGTGGAGAGGGGGATGAAATAGAGGGAGGTGGTTTGTCAAAAAAAGATCGTGAGAATGAGAAGCTCGAGGTGTCTCTTCTTCTTTCGTTTCGACCTTTACTTGTCTCTTTCCTCTCTCTTCTCTTTATTCTCATCCATCCGCCATTCTACATACACATATGTGTATATATATATATATATATATATATATATATATGTAGGTAACTCCCACAGGGTCTCTCGGGCACGAGATACGCGCCCAGAAACCCGGTTCTTCGCGAGAGGAAGGAATATAGGTCAGTGTACAAGCTTGCAGGAGCAAAAGAGCATCGGAGTGTGCGAAGAGCGAGAGAGAGAGAGAGAGAGAGAGAGTGAGAGAAGGAGGAGGGGGAAGGAGAGGTGGAATATATACGAGAGAACGAGGGAAGAAGTACAACAAGCTTTGCCTCGAGAAGAAGATAGAAACGAGCTTACCGATAAGAACGAGAAGAGAGGAAGATGGGAAAGAGAGAAAGAGAGACTTGCTAACGGCCAAACGGGTTTACTCTCCGACGTGCTCGCCTTTCTTTTTGCTCCTTCTTTCCTTCCTTTTTTCATTCTTTGTCTCATCTACTTGCCCCTTTGGCCCTCCCTCCCGATCACACAGGAGCGGGATTTTATAGCGAGCTTCGCGTAACTCAGTTTTCTTACGAAAATTTGTTTTTTCCCGATTTGGTATTACCGACTGTAGGTAATGTCATTTTATTCGAAGAAATGATTGTTTGTTTGCAAAATAAGTCGCGGAGGAAAAGTAATTGATAAGTCTTTGCACAATTTTGAAGAATTAATTTTTTTAGGCTGAAATGAATTTTTTATTTTCGTTTCGAACGATCAAAATGGCGGAAATTTCGTCCAATTGAAATCGCGGCGGTCATTTTGTACATTCTTCTAGGCCGGATTTCGTCTTTTTTACTTTATCGTGACGCGAGAGAATCGCGAGCGAAAGAAAGCACGAAATAAAAATAAAAGGTTTCGTAGAGCAAAATCAAGATGGCGTCGTGCGCAGTGAGAATCGCGCGTTTCGTTCGCCGCCAAAGTCGAAGATCGGTTATATACGTATACGCACCTGCAGAATTAGAGGTCCGTCGAGACGAAGAGAGATCTCCGGGCTCTCGGGGCGCTCGGGCACGAGACGAAATTGCAGAATTATTCTTCTCGGAAGGGCCCGCAAATGTCGGTCTGGCGCGTTGCAGGCCGCGCGCATACGGTCGTAGAAGGAGTGAAGGGGGGCAGAAAAGAACTTTCGGTCGAACGAATGTCGCCGGGAAAGAACCAATCGACGATTACAAGATAGACGCGATCTCGTTTTCTTTACTGCGGTTTTGCCCCCCACCCCCCTCTCCCAACCAACACGTGCTCCAATTTTTTTTCCACTCTTCTCATACATACGAATTTATTTATACATAAATACAATATATATGAATAAATAAATAGATATATAATATGTATATTATATAATAATAATAATAATATTAAATAATATATTATGTTATTATTATTATTATCATAGTATTATATATTAATTAATATATGATATATTAATATAATAACGATTAATCATAATAAATTAATATAATTGGTACAATAACTTTTATAATATATTAATATAATATATTAATATATTATATTATATATTATATATTATATATTATATATTATATATTATAATATAATATATAATTAAGTATAATATTTAATATAGTATATATTGTATATTAATATATTCTATTATATATATACATATTATATATTAATTTTTTTTTGCTGTTGCCCGGGCACTTAGTCCATATATTAATATATTCTATAATATATATATATATATATATTTATATATATATATAATGTGTGTATGTGTGTGTGTGTGTGTGTATAAATTTGTATGTTAAAGGGCTTTTCAACGTTCGTTTTTAGGGTTCGCCCTTAGGGAACTTTTTGGGTTACATACATTTATACAAGACTCGCGTGCGGGCCACCGCACGAGAATTTATACTGGGCAATCAAAGATCGGAGGCGACCGCAAGGTGTGCGCACCTGACTCGCTAAATTGTTATTAAATTGCAACAGAATCGACGCGAGATATCCGCGCGATCGTGCCGTAAACGAGGATGAGGGAAGAAGGGCGAGGGACAGAGGAGAAGTCATTAAGGGGTTGCACACGATTAGAATTTTTACAGCTGTCGTATTGAATTTATTACGACGTTTATTAGTCGACATTTTTCTTATTTTCAACGGGGTAAAAGGATGTTTGGAAAAAAAGAATTTACGAGTTTGGGATCGTTGGTTAAGAAATTATTTTATGTATGCTTTTTTTGTTGTCTTGCTACGAGTCGTACGCAAATTGATGGACAAGAAAATTCTAAAACACTCAAAAAATTTTTCGAGTTTTTCGAATTTTGTTTTCCCGATTAGAAACCAAAAAACAGTTTCGAAAATCTCCCTCCCAAGTTTGTCGGAATTCGTAGACGAATAAAAAAAATAGAAAGAACCGTGACAATACTAATGACATAAAGTGAACAAAAAATTGATAAAAAATGGCGCACGCGAGCTCAAAGAGAGAGAGAGATGGAGGAGGATTAAAAACGATCCTCGTTATGTATCTTCGATCCTTCGGGGCAGGAGCGAGTGCGAGCGCAAGAGGGACAGGCGAACGAATATTTCGCCTCATAAAGATCCTAATGGGCGACCGCCGGGGATTATTTAATGGCGGGCGCGGTACCCGCCGTTTATACACACATATACCCCTTCATGTATATATAAACACACCCACATATATATATATATATATATATTGTGCTGCACAAGCGACGCCAGTTGCGAGGCCAGGTATAAAAGTTGAAGGAGAGAATCAAGATGAACAAGAGAAGAAGAAGAAGAAGAAGAGGAAGAGGAAGAGGAGGAGGAGAAGGAAGAAGTGGGAGAGAGAGAGGAGATGGTCGAATCTCATCTACTCGTCTAGACGATGCTTAGTACGTTCTCTCGTTTCTCTCGTGGTCCTTCAAAACACACTTCTCTCTTTCCGTTCGGCTCTTCAGGTAAATCGAACTGCAGGTATACCCGGCGTAATATATAATATAACCCGTCTGATATATACATATATATGTAGATATATGTATGTATAGTTTACCATATATGTATGTGCAACAAATACCTTCGAGAAACAAGCGAGTTATGTCGGGGGTCCAGGGGATGTTGCGATAGAGTGGACTGTAGAATGGGCTCCTCGTCAGGTAAATCGAACAGGTACATACCCCGGTGTGAGAAAGATCGAAAAAAAATTGACCAAAAGAGGGAGAGAGAGGGAGAGAGGAGAGTTGGAGCAGAGACAGTCGCTCTCTTCTTCGTCTTGGTTGCTACGATCACCCGCACACTGGCTCTGTCAAAATGTCTGCCACTCCTCGTCGCTACGCTCGATGGACGAAGGGGCGTATCTTCTTTTTTTTTTGTCTTTCGGATCCTTGTCGAGGTTATGCTATACTTGGTGGTATGCTGTATTGTGTATAGGTAGTTGGGTAAGGGAAGGTTGTATGCTATTTTTGTTATTTTGGTAAAGCGTTAGGTGTTGCTATTAAGCGATTTTTGAGAAGTTATTTTGAATAGGAGGATAATAGATGTTTTAAATAGGGATGGGTTTTTTTTTATTGTGATAAAAGTGATGGATAGGATTGGGGAAATTGGAATGGAAAAAAAAATAATCTGGATTTTCAGTTTTTTCGAGTTTTCATCGATGAATCGTGAGAGAATTAAAATGAGATTGTTATATTCGTGTTGTACGGGAAATTTCCGATTCCATGAATACCCTGAAGAGGTATTTTGGATGAAAACAAATTTCGAACCCTCGATTCGCCCTATAAGTCCCAAAAATGAAAATCGACTTTTAGGACTTGGGCCCGATCGGGGACGTCATTTGTTCTCGTACAAACCCAGTGTTCATGGTAGTCGTAGAATCGAAAATTTCCCGTACAATACGAATATAACATTCTCATGTCCGGGCTTTCTGAACTTCTTCGTAAAATGTGAAAAAAACGATATAAACTTTCGTTTTTTTACGTTACGACCGCGATTCGTGAAAAACGAGAATCCAAAGTATCTTTCAAACATAATCCCAATGAATTTTTACGACGGGGACAAAAAGATATGAGAAAATAAACATCCGTGACTCGACATTATCGACGGGGATCTTACAATGCGGTTGAAGCAAAACACCGTGATGATTCTCACCATGGTCACTCGATCGTAAATCCCTCGGCCATTGTTACTTATAGACAAGCCAGTGAAGTCCTCCGATGACTCTTCAAGTTATTTCACGTTTTTGCAATAACTCCCTCGACCTCCCTATCCTCTTCCCCCAGGGCTCACGTGCTCAGCCTATTGTTCCCTTAGCTAACTCCAAAAATTCACGCGAGTTCAGAAATTCCAGAAAGACACAACGATCCTGATGACGTTGAAGTTGCACTTGTCGATTTTCTTTCATCCTCTCTTCCTTTGTCTCTCTGCCATTTTCTCCCAACACATATTTTTATTTGCTGCAAGAACGAGCCTATCGTTCAGGTTTTACCTCGCAAGATTTCTTCATTGTATATTCTCCATGAAGCGAGAAAGGTCCTTTTTACTTCGTGGCGAGGAGAGTGATGATGGCGAGAGAAGGTGCCACACAGGAATAGAAGGCGTCTGTCTCTCTCTCTCTCTCTCTCTCTCTCTCTCTCTCTCTCTCTCTCTTCTTGGTCCGGTCCTTTTTCATTCTCTCCTTCTCTTTCTTTTCTACTCTCAGTCTTCTCAGCTCCTTTCGTCCTGCTCCCTTGGCCGCCGGTTTACACACAGATCCTTGGGACTCGCGGTTTATCATCGAAATCTCGTTTCTACCTCTCCTCCTCTTCTCTCTCTCCTTCTCTCTCCTTTGATTCTTTCGACTCTCTCTCTTTCTATCCGCTGTAAAGCGAGAGGAATATCTCCTCTCGCGTACCTGAAGCCTGCACTCCTCCTCCTCTCTCTCTCTCTCTCTCTCTCTCTCTCTCTCTCTCTCTCTCTCTCCTTCTCCACCTTCGCCAGGACACTCCTTCGGTATCCTTGAATCCTTCCAGCCGGCCTAAGATTTCTCTCCTTAGCTAGACCGCGCGAGAAGATGCGAGGGGAGGAGGGAAGAAGAAGTTTTATTACACACTTCTCCGTACTGATTTCACGCGGAATTCGACAATTTCACATCGACTTTCGAATCGTCGATTCCAATTTTGATATGCCTCTTCCTTCTTCTCGACATAACCTGAATTTAATTTCGTAGAGAGAGAGCCGTTCGATCGGCGATCTATCAATATTCATTAATTGAATCAAGGAAGATCTTGCGATTTTTTTTTCCTTAAAGTGCAACGCGACAAGGAATTTTATGTTTATAAAAAAAGGAAAGAAACAAAAAAGACAATAAATATTTTTTAAAAAATGCGAATTTTTCCGTCAATCCTGATTTTTTGTTCGTCCTCATCCTTGCTCTTGGCAATTTTTTCAACAAGTTAAACATTGATAATGGAAAATCCAATTTTTTTTTAAATTTAAAACGTAAAAACGATGCACCACGTCGATTTTTTTAACCCGTTTCTTATTTTTCCTTCTTCGCGTCCTTGATCCATCTAAGCGCAGCTGCGACTCGCCACTCGTGGTCGTGGAACACGATAATTATTAATTATTCCGTTGGGCCAAGTGGACGTTCGTTCGTTTAGGTTCTTTCTCTCATTTCGCCGCCGGACAAAATAGCCTCGACCTCGGAGCTAGACTCTTGCATTTTTACAAGAAAACCAAAAGAGAGAGGGAGAGAGAGAGAGAACTATAACCCTAGAGAAGAAATAGTGCAGGAAGGAGAGTCCGCGAGCAATTTGGCGGTCAGTAACGAAGGGCACCGCGAAAACAAAGGGATCTCCGCATCGCGTCCCTTTCCCGTCCCCCTCTCTTCCGGCTCGAACAATTGTTGCATTATTCATGCGTGTTTCTAGCAAGAAGAAGAAGTCGAAGAAGAAGAAGACGAGGACGTAGCGGCGAAGGGACCAAGGGAAGAGCACCTTTGGTCTTTACGTGGTAAACCTTTTACCCCCTGCCCCCTCCCCCTGCTCTCACCGCCGCTCTTTTTTCAAACCCCTCCCCCCCTCACCAACCTCTTCCTCTCTCGTTCTACCTTCCTAAAAATTCATTTCATTTTATTTTTGTAGCGCGCCGAGCTAGACGCTACCATTAAAGCCCCGGGTTGCCTTTAGCACCGACGAGTGTAACAGACCCCTGGTACCCAATACCGTAGTTTCTCTCTCGCTACTACACTTACGAACCGGGGACGAAAGGGATAACTCCGACCATATAACCCTCCCTCTTTTTCCTATTTTTGTATATACATGTATATAGGCGTATATTTGTGCGTTCGTGTCTGTGTTTGCGTGCGTGTACACGTATGTATACAGGGTGAACTTCGTAAGGTGTCACAAGCTTTATTTTAAGGTAGATGGAATCATTACAAACAAAAGTTGTAAATATACATTGGGGATATCTTTAATAGTTTACGAGATACAAACTATTAAAGTTGGTCCAATCAGAACGCACCGAGAAGCATTGGAGCCGCCCACTCTCGTCCTAGCCCTAGAGATAGCACAGTGTAGGAGGTTACATTTGGGCTTGTAAAATTCAGAGCAGTCAATTTTATTTATTATATTATTACACAGTCATTTTTATCTCTCGGGCATTGGCTGCTAGGGAGGGGAGTGGGCAGCTCCAACGCTTCTCAACGCGCTCTGATTGGACCAACTTTAAACATTGATATCTTGTAAACTATTGAACATATCACTAATGTATATTTACTACTTTTGTTTGTAATGATCCCATCTATCTTAAAATAAAGTTTGAAACACTTTATGAAATTCACCCTGTATATGTATATACGGATACGTATACTTCGAGAAAAGAATCGGTTCCCGGCGATTCGTCGTAGGCACATACCACTCGCGTTATTCTTGGAAAGCCCGCGGTCATTCGAACGCAAAAAGGGATTATTTAACGTCGTCGCGGCTCCTTTTCGCGTATATAAAATGCTTAATGGCATTGCCCGTATGGATAAGCCTTTCCTCGTGTTGAGTCGGCGAGGATCGCAAAATGCGAAATTATATTCGGATGAGAAAGAAAAGGTGAAATAAAGAAAAATAGAGGAGAGTTAATTTATCGGGAGGCTGGGCAAACAACTTGCCAAAATAGGGACGAAAAGTAGGGTCTAGTTGGGACTCAAGGGACTCATGGGTGTATCATCGACGATGATGAGATTTGCTATGTTTTTTTATAGAAAATTTTTTTTAAATTTGTAATTGAAATTTTACAAAGATTAATTTGTAAATGTGAGAATTTTGGTTCAAGACGAGTGTTTAAAAGTTGAATTCGGGAGAGAAGACACATTGAGTGTTTTATTAAAGAATGACCGGACAATAAATAGAATTATCGTTGAATTTTTTTGAAAATCTCTAGAAATAATTGTCCAAATCCATGAATTCCAGAAAAATCACTCGCTTCTCGCTAAAAATTTGTCGTTATCACGTTGTACCTCGCTATGTGGCCGATATCCAGGTGCTTATCGATTCCCTTATAAGAAAGGAAAGAAAAAAGGGTTGAAGAACTGCTGGCTCGAAGGAAAACGAAAAATAAAATGAAAAAAAACAAAAAATGGTCCGCAGCGTTGGTCGCATTGGTGTAGGTCAAGCGTGAGTGACTCGAGCAGTGAGTTGAGGGAGCATTCGAAATACCGAAGGAGAACGGGAGAGTCGAAGAAGTACGAGATGCAGGGCTGAGCAAAGACAGAGATGGAGAGAGGGAGAGAGAGGAGGAAAGAGAGAGAGAGAGGAGGAAAGAGAGAGAGAGAGGGAGAGAGAGGGAGAGAGAGAGAGAGAAGTAAATTCATCCAGAAGAACGAGAAAGCCGAGCACACTCGTTTAGATGTCAGATTGCTCTCCCTTCCCCCTTCTCCTCTCGCGAGTTTCCCCCTCCCCCTTGCCTCGCCGTTTTATTCATCGAAGAAGTAGTCCCGCAGCTCCCGAAACAATCCAGAGAGCGCCACTCCCGCGGAAGCTCGTTGGCTTCCTGCGGTGGAGCCGTCGAAATTCTTCCCCTCCTCCTTCCACCCTTCTCCTCCTCTTCGTTCCGATTTCGGGGATTGAACAACGCGATTTTCGCACCGTGGATGGAATTCGGTCAATCGTAAGGACAAAGATGGAAACATTCTTATAGCCCTCCCGCTTCATTCCCCACCCTGTGCCCCTCGTATATGCGATATACACAGCCGGCACGACATCGGGTGCTTCGCGGAAGAGAGCTTTTGCTTCCGTCGCAAAGCCTCGACCCTTCCTCTCTCTCTCTCTCTCTCTCTCTCTCTCTCTCTCTCTCTCCTTCCCTCCCTCTTTTGCCCTCTTCGTCTACCCGAGAAACGCGCACGAACTTCGCGTGTATTATCGATCCTTTTCCGGGGGCACATGCACTCCAGGCACCGTTTACATAGGCACGATGCGATAGCACTCTGACCCACCAATATACGTGAACAGAGAGAGACACACACATTTATCTATCTCCCTCTCACTAACCCCCCCCCCCCTCCCTCTGTCTCTCTCGGCGGAGGTTATATATATGCGAGCTTTTCTCTCTCTCTCTCTCTCTCTCTCTCTCTCTCTCTCTCTCTCTATATATATA
>JAPYZT010005558.1:0-10331 GCA_030522965.1 Tryphoninae sp. A BG-2022a
TTTTTACATGAAAACATGACATTAAAACGTATTATTGTATAAAATATAACTAAAGTTGTCAAAAGGATTAATAAATCTTGTTTATTTTTCATAATCTTGTATGATATGTATTACTGCTCTTTCAACGGAAATTAATTCCGACCAGTACGACACTCATGACCATATTTAATACGTCCGAAAATGGTTAATTACAAAGAAGATGAATATAAAACAAAAACCTAATCACGTTCGATTTTTTAGTTCCCAATTAGTGATCGAGTTTGGCACTAACGATTCGTTCATTTATAAAACTTTATATGGAGAAAGATTATTCATCGACCGTTGATACGATATACGTGTGGCAAGGAACGCAGTTGAAAAGCAGAATAGCTTCGACGACTGTTTATGTGACGGTAAGAGGAGTGAACCTAAATGAAGTTGTTGTTCCTGCATAACTTTGCATTGAAAGTGGAAAGTACGAAAGAGGGGTAGAATGGTAGTGGATGTGCGTATGTGTGTGACAAAGAAGGGATGAGACTCGTCGTTTCGGCTCAGCCGTAGAATAATCCATCGCTTTTCATTATTACGTACCCGTTCGAGACTATACGCGTGCATGCGCGTGTGTGTGTGTGTGTTATTTATAGATAGGTGTGATCCAGTTCAGGGACTCTGGAATACACACGATTCTCACTGTCGTGCAAGGTAAATGTAAGAATATTAGCAAACAAGTTTGGAAATGTAAAATTTCTGACTAGGTGCGTTACTGAGGAAATCTGGAAGACAGAATTGAAAAAAAAGTAAATAATTCATTAATGCTCGTTATATATTTCGTTAAATATCAGAATTAATGAATTATTTGAATGTTCTTCTTTGTTTTTTGACATTCTTCACAAAATACTGTAAAAATATTGATTGTTATTTGAAAATTTGTTTGTTTGTTGGAAAAATCATTTTTATGGATTGAATTAGAAATTTTATTTTTCGATGTCGTTCGAATTTTAATGGGACATTCTTTTTTTAATTTTGATCATTTTATTGCTTACTTGTTCGAAGTTCTACTGTACGATATCCTTCCTGCTTCTGGCCTCTTTTACACCGGACGAAACGTTCTATTCGTCAAAGCCAGAAGGACGTCAGTATCGATCTCCAGTGGACTAGTCTTACCCTGCATACGTATATTTAAAGCGTTGCAACCCATAACCCATAATAGCTGTAACACATTCGGAGTTTGTTTCGTCCCATTGGACTAGTCCTTATCCCCCTCTCGTCTCGCGGCCATTTGTATATCCGTTTTCCATTTTTCTAAGGATCTTGGCCTCCGCCATTCGCGATTTTACTGCGATAACACCATTCGAAACACGAAGTTGTTCGGTGAAACTGACAAGTTTATGAATTAAAACATAAAATCTTTTAACAAAACTATCAATTTTCAATGAATAATGATAACGTTTTATTTTATTTTATAAGAATAATTGACAATTATCCTTAATTCGATTATCATTTCTTGATAAAATAATTGTCAAAAATAACTGAATCATTGTAAATAATGTTTCTCTTGAATTTCGTACGTGCTGCAGTGAGAATTTCTCATTCGTCAGTTTCACCGAAAATAGGAGGTAGGTAGGGCTACTACGTATATCTAGGACCAAAGTACACACACGCATATACATCTATATAGGTGCGCTATTCTCGAGTCCTCGAGAGTATAGGCACGTATAAAACCCGGATATAAAGGACACGGAGGGGGAGGGAAAGAGAGAGAGAGAGAGAGAGAGAGAGAGAGAGAGAAGGGGGAGAGAGAGAGAGAGAAAGAGAGAGATGGTATGTCACGTGTATCGATCGCGAAGCAGGAGCATGTATGAGAGAGAATGAGAGAGAACGCGCGGTGGAACGACACACGCGACTACCACGGCGGGACTCGCTACTACCACGAGAACGTTTTAGGTACGTCGACGTCGCATCGAGTTTATCGTTTTGGCCTGAATGCATTAAGTGCGCTTGATTTGCGCCCAGCCAGAGAATTTATGCGTCTACTACGAGAGTTCTGCGGCAAGAACTCGATATATGTAAGAAGGGAAAAAGTGAGTGAGAAAGAAAGAGAGGGAGACCCAGTTTTGTCCTGGTCCCCGAATCTTTTTCACTTGGAGAATACAAACGTTTATTTTATTGCTTCGACTGACATGGTATCGAGAAAAAGAAGGTATAAGTTAGATGAAAGAGCCATTTTCACACGTCTCGTATTTTATTTATCAGCAATCATGCGTCTTTTCTCTTCCGGTTTTATCGATGGGCGTAGTAGGTGTCCCTAATGCTTGAGGAGATTCGATAATATTGCAGTGTTAAAAAATATATTTTTGAATTTTTTTTCTTCTGAAAGTACATGTTTTTCTTGATACGTGGTTCAAATTTCATGAAATTCTGAGCAGTGGAATTATGTTAAATAATTTTGTTAAGTTAGCGTTTCAATTCATTAGAAATGCAAATTTTTTCAGAAAATCGTGTTTCCTGAAAAATTATGTTTTTTCACCTGCAATGCACCTTTTCTCGAAATTTACTTGTTGAATTGCCATTTTTTTTTATGTAACAAGTATACCCAAATGAAGGATGCGTCTAGCCATTTTTTTGAAAAAACGATTCAGACTTCAGAAAAATATATTTGAAGATAAAAAAACGTGGTAAAAAAATATAACAAAATTTCAAAATGATGTCGAAAAATTCTGAAACAAAATATCGAAAAAATGGCTACGCACATTATTTATAACACTTTAACCCTTTGAGCTCTAAGGACGCATAATATGGGTCAGCCTATGCGTCTGCGGGTCACATAAGTTTGAAAGTACTCAGATCTCAAAGGGTTAATATACACGCACAGCGAAAATGGTCAAAATTGGACGTATCCTTCCTGAGAAAAGGTACATTGAAAATAGACATTTTTTCAACGTTTTTCGATTTTCAACTAGTCCCAAAATTTGTCTATTTCAAATATCCTCAAAAACCCTGCACAGAATTACCAATAAAGTCTTTCTGAACAAAACTAAAAAAAATCATTGAAAACTGATGAATAGTTTTGACAAAATGCCAATTTGAAGCAACTAAGATCAGATCGGTGCTTTCGAATATGTCGAACCTCCTTAAGAGTCAGTGTTACATACGACGTACGCATTGCAAATTTGATCAGTAATCATACGAGCACTAAACAACCGATCAGGTTAAAAATTGGCATGTACAAAGAGCATTATGGCAAAAAGTTTTGGCTCTCTTGGTATTTGTTTTCCAATATTTTTCCCATAATTTCTCTAAATACCCTCAAAACTTTAACGCTCATGGCTGGAAAAAGTACAGTTGGTGTTTTTAAATCGCTCTTCGCCTGCCACACTATTTCCAAAATTCTGAAAAAAAAAAAAAAAAAAAAAAGAAAAATACCACGAGCCACAATTTGTCATAATTCTCTGTATATCTGCCAATTTTTCACCTCATCGGTTGCTCAGTGCTTGCTGGAGTAAAAAAATACCACGAGCCACAATTTGCCATAATTTTCTGCATATCTGCCAATTTTTAACCTAATCGGTTGTTCAGTGCTTGCTGGAGTACCGATCCAAATTTCAAAGTGCACATCACATGTAGCAATGACTCTTAAGGAATAAGGACAGGAAGAAATAAAGCTCGGAAGAAAAAGTTTCCCCGACTCTCGTATTTTAATTTTAAACAGGAGAATCTCCGACTTATCGATAAACATTAAAGATTAAAAACTAAATTAATAAACTCAATTTTCTTTATTTTACTTTTAATTTCCTTACGGACGAAGAAATTTTCAAAATATCTAAATAACAAAATCTGTCTTGCACTTTTACTTTGTGTAGTCGTCGTGTGTGTCCCGTTTCCCGGGCTTTCTGTGTTTCCCGGGCTTTCTGTGTTTCTTGGCATTTATCGTTTCAAGGAGATGTCTCTGCACTCACACCGGAAGTACGTTTCCTTTTCTCGAGCGTTTCTCTTCCTCGTTATTCCCTGTATCTCTCTCTTTCTCTCTCTCTTTCTCTCTTATCGTATCTCAAGGCTTTTCCTAGTTCTACGTGAAAGCACTCTAGGTCTTTACGAGGCTACAATAACGCATACCGCGTACCAAAAGCTCTACAATGTACAGATACACACATATTGATATATACGTATATATATATATATATATATATATATATATATATATATATACACACGCATATATATCTATATATATACGTATATACAGAAAGAAAGAAACGAAAGAAAGAAAGAAAGAAAGAGAGCCACTCTTCGTTGCTGTCGCATTCTCTGCCGCTTTTCGGCTTCGCTACGCTGCTTCGAGAATTTTCCAGTGTGCAGAGTACCATATACAACATCAGTGACTATACAGCGAAAAGAGCAAAGAGAAAATGTGGGTAACTCTGCGAATTCGGGTCGCGAATGAATTTTCCCTGTCTCAGCTTCCTTTCTTCGCGCAGTGTTTAGCGCCATATACCTATATATCTATAGGTATAGAGTTGATGCTGATAGAACACTATTGTCCATAGTATACACTTTTGTTACGACCCTCCGAGAGGTCTTCTCCATCCTCTTTTTTTTAATGATTTTTATTTCTATTCTCTTCGTCAGTTTCTCCTTAAGTTTTCGACAAACGCGAAAGTTTCTCGACAGTAACCGCATCACTTTTCCTCTCGTGTTCGTTAATTGAATTCGTATTGCGAATTTGATTTTTATTTATTGACGAAATTAACGTTTTTCAACCTTCGTTTCGGATTTTTGCAATTTTTCTAGTCTTCTTCAAAATTATAAAATCTTATTATAATATTGTCGATAAAAACCTATTTTTATTGATCACAATTTACGTTTTCTCCTCAGTATTATTATATATACCTAATTCGTTTCACCGTTTTCGTACTTAATAACATTTTTGTTGGGACGATTCTGTTTTTTAAAATCAATGAAAGGGTTTCGAATTATTTGTCTCGTTTTTTATTAAGCTGACAAATAAAATTAGGCCGGAAGTTCCAAATGGGAAGTCGGTAGGATATTCGTTCATTAAGATCCTCAATCTGTTACACAACCACACAAACGCACTCATATACAGGGTGAATTTCATAAGATGTAACAGACTTTATTCTAACGTAGATGAGATCATTACAAACAAAAATTGCAAATATACATTAGGGATATTTTTAATAATTTACGAGATATAAATTTTTAAAGTTGGTCCAATCAGAGCATGCCGAGAAGCGTTGGAGCCGCCCACTCCCGAGATAGTCGTAGAGATAGCACAGTGTAGGGCGTTACATTTGATTGCAAAATTGAGAGCAGTCAATTTTATTTATTATATAATATTATTACGCACTCATTTTTATTTCCCGGACATTGGCTGCTAGGGCGAGGAGTGGGCGGCTCCAACGCTTCTCGGCGCGTTCTGATTGGACGACCTTTAAAAATTTATATCTCCTAAACTATTAAAAACATCCCTAATGTATATTTGCAACTTTTATTTGTAATGATCCCATCTACCTTAGAATAAAGCTTCCTACACCTTATGAAATTCGCCCTGTATACTCGTATACATATGTTTATATATACCTATAGTAAATTACTCTTCCAGGCGCAGGGACAGAGCACGATACTTCTTTCACGAGCTGCCCGTGTATCTCACCTCGCGTAATTTCCAATTTCATTCTGTCTCGATCCACCCTCGCTACTCCCCCGACGTCCGTACGAAGCTCTCCACTATTATGTCACGTCTACGAATCGTGTCTCGACGTCGACTCGAAACACGTATATACCATTCCGCCATTTGCCTGTATTATTATTCTCCGTGTACAACTTCCAACAACATTATCATCATCTTTATGAGACTCGTGCAGCATCGCCAAACTACTTTTCCGACATATTTTATTTACGTACATTCTTATGGAATTTCACTTCATTATTATCCGGATATATCTCCAATGTATATGTGTTAATTCGAGTTAATTCGAGAATCACTTCGTATCGTTCAAATCAAAGTTACTACTTCGTGCGGGGCTGAATATTTGAGCTGATTTGTGTTGTTCGCTGTTGCACACTGATTATGATAAGAGCCTGTAAAATTGACAAAATTCTCAGGTAGGTACTTGGGTCATATGAAAATCATATGAAAAAATCTTGTCGAAATTTCTTACTCCACGTACATTTAAGATTCTCAACGTTTTTTTTTCCAGTAGCGACAGATTTTTTAACGATTTCTGGACTCTTGGGAGGGGATTTAGAGGAGATAAAGACCATGACGTTATTTTTGTCGATATCTCAAAAATTCTGGGCGATTAATGCAAAAAAAAAAATCGAAATAACGATTTACTCACTTAAGGTCGATCAAATTTGGAAAATCAAAAATGAAACCATGATTTTCTTGTGCGGGAGATTTACGATCGACATAGGTTATTAGAGCCTGAGAAAGCATTCAAATTCACCGGAATACGGAACATCATAATATTGATGGATTCGCGAAACCTGTATGGAGTCGCGAAGCTGTATCTCCGTTCTCGTTCGATCCACAGAAAATTTCACTAATAACTTTTTGAAGAACTCGAAGAACACTCGAAAACGAGCCAACAATCATAAGGATAGCTCAATTTTTGTGGCTGTGCCGACACTTTGAATATCGCCACTTTCAGGACCCATAGGAAGGGACCTGCAAAAAAACGCCTAGACGATGGAGCGAAATTTTGTTTTGTTCCAAAACTCCTTTATTCCATGATATTTGTGTTGCACGGGAAATTTCCGATTCCGAAATGACGCTATAAAGTCTTTTTAGACGAAACAAATTTTTGATCCTCCCGGACATCCCCAAGTCTCGAAAGCAAAACAGGAATGTCGAGTATCTGCACCTGCCGAGGGCCAAAATTTTTGTTTGCCCAAAAAAGCTTCAATTAGACGTTGGGGAATCGGAAATGTCCCGCGCAATACAAATATCACCATTATAATTTCGATAGCTTGCAATCTACGTAAATATTCCGTTTTTCGACCTTTCCACCGCTGCAAATACATTTAAGGGAGCTTCGACATATTCGGAAGCCACTATCCGATCTTCATTGCTTCAAATTAAGATTTCCTCAAATCTATTCAACATTTTTCGACGATTTTTTTTAGTTTTGTTCAGAAAGACTTTATTGATAATTCTATGTAGGATTTTTGAGGATAATCGAAATAGAAAATTTTTAGGACCAATTGAAAGTCGAAAACATTGTTTCGAAAAATTCCCATTTTCAATAATTAAAGTCTTTGTAAACAAATTAAAAAAAAAAAAAAGAATCAATGAATAAAGTGGAATAGTTTTGAAGAAATCTTAATTTGAAGCAAAACAAAAATTGAATTTCGAAAATTTTATCTCCAGTGTTCTGCCGAACAATTTAATACAAAATACATTTGTTTTCCATCGATACGATCGTTCAATATCACAAACAAATATTGACAAAATAGCTCATCCTTCGATTCTTAATTTCTATTAACAATATTATTCGTTTTTTTAAATTTTATTATCCATATAATTGAAACAGTTCCAGTCCATAAAAATAATTTCAAGCTTTCTTCCATTCCCCTCTTCCATACTGCATCCCAGGGCAATAAGTCAATCGGACGTGTTTCACAATGGCGCCGTCCCATGTAAGTGAAAAATAGAATAATGGAGAGAATAAAGCATATGTATGGTTCGTGGATCGTTGGAGAAACACAAGCCCGCTCGTACCTCGAACTTTTATCCTACTCCCTAATGCACACCCCCCCCCCCCCCCACACACACACACAAACGTATAAAAGCAACGATGAAGAGATAGCAGAATAGGGAAAAGTTTCGTAGCGTGAAGGATGAGTTTAAGGGTAGAGTGTGGGGGTAGGGGGATGGGACGAGGGGTGCGAAAGCTTACGATGGAAACACGTTTCACGAGGATCCCTATGTATATCCTCGGGGTTGCCTACTCGGGTCTTTTCGACTCTCCCGCGATTCGCGTAATCCTCTCACGTTCTCTGCTCTCGGCAACCCTTTAACCCCCCCCCCCCTCCCTCCCTTTGGCCCAACTATCCCTGCTACACGAACGCACGTACCGGTTCCCCTGCCTTTCCACGTTTTATTTTCATCCTCCCTTTGTCTGTAAAAAGACCAACCGTTCTCTCATCATTAAAAAAAAAAAAAAAAAAAATAACAAAATCGTAAATTCCTCGCGCGCTCCTAGAAAGCACGCGTGCTTTTTTGACAAACGTAAATTTTGAGATACGCATCTTGCAAGATCGCTCACTCGTGACGGATGGAGTTCACAGAGGGGCAACTCGAGCATGGGAAACGCCACACGGACCAATGAGCTTTCTCTCTTTTACCCCTTTTTCGTTCTTTCGATTTCTTTCTTCGTCTTTCCTTCTCCCATTGTTCCGTCGCTAGTGTCGAGGGAACCAACCCCTTGTGCCCCTCACCTCGAGCAAATAGAAAGTCCCGACGATAAACGCCTCCGGTCCTTTATCCTGGAAGCCAGAAATCTCTTTCCTTGAAAAGAAAGAAAAACAATATCAAGTCGTAGATTTTGTTTCTTCTTCTTCTTCTTCTTCTTCTTCTTCTTCATCGATTCTTTTTCCGCTTTTTTCTCTCATAACGGTTACCTTCTTTATAGTTTGCCTCACAATTTGAGTTTTCCACGCGTTCTTGTCCTCTCTCCTCGGCCTTTCGTCCGAATTTGTCTCGTATGCGAATTTTCTCTCCTTCCCAAATATTCTTTTATCATTCATCGCATTTTCTCTATTTGTCACGATCCCATTTCCTCTTCTTTCGTCTCCGACGATGGAATGAAAGAAAAGGAAATGGGATAAAAGTTGAGGCTTGAAAGACCTTTCTTCGCCCACCCTGTTGGACGAGCAAGGGATGCATTCTCAACCCTCTTTTCTTTTTTTCTCTTCTTCTTTCCACCTGTCGAGAAGACTAGAAAGTGGAGAAATGGAAATAAACCCGGGCGTTCGTTACGGCGTTTGTAGAGGGAGGAAAAAGTAAGAGGTAGAGAGAAAAGTGACTTATTCACGATGCGATGAGGAACGGGGTGCGAGATACAGAAAGAGGGAGAGAGAGAGAGAGAGAGAGAGAGAGAGAGAGAGAGAGAGAGAGAGAGAGAGAGAGAGAGAGAGAGAGAGAGAGAGAGAGAGAGAGAGATTAAACGAGCGGGAGTCTTGCGTCATTAGATCTTTTTTTTTAAAAATCCCTATGCCTTTGGGATATTCGTGAAAGATTGCGGAAGTGAAAGAACCAATCACGCCGTTTAAGCGACCTCATATGAATTCATGAAAGAAATATGATTAAAAATAATTCCTAAATTTTATCAAATCCACGAAACATCCCGCGAGAATTTATAATTAACAAAATTTTAACGACTCGTTCGATAAAACGCGATTTATATAATTTCGTTTGGATTCTTTCGTTGATTATTATTTTCCATAATTTGAGAAAATTTATTGGAAATTGTTATTTGAAGCGAAGCTCGTGTCAATTCCCAACCGTCGATACGTGGCGCGAGTAAGACAAAAGCTCCATCGATACCAACGTGGATCGGGATAATTCCTGTAATTATTAAATCATGGTATCGCCCATCGACCTATAAATTATTAGTCCACATTGTTGCGAAGATTATTAATTGGCGGATTAATTCGTTATTTACTCCCGAGCTCGATCGTGTGTTTAACACAATATTGTGTACAAGAACGGTGGCGATGAAGAGAAAAAAGAAAAACAAAAAGTTCGGTATATTCAATACGACCTTGTTTCGCTCCGTGAGTGCGAGACGAAGGGATTGATCGTCGTGTGCGACTCTTTGACTATCTGCACGGTTTGCATAGTTGTTTTTTTTTGCAGCTCGTCGATATTATCAGCGAACGAGGACGGGGAGCTCAGGATGAAAAGCAACGAATTATTGATGGTCCGTTAGAGGTCCAGTATTTTTATCATCCCCTTGATGAGCTTCATGGGCACAAACATATATATGTATGTTTCTTTTTTCCACCCTAGCTATGTAATACCGAGAATAATATCACGGTTGATCAGGCCTGATATGAAAGTGATCGAAGGCCGTACACATAAAATGTAAAACACAAACAGCGCGTGAAATAAATCAAAAAACGAACGTCCGCCCTTCGTAAATAAATGCGTCACGATGAATCTCATGTTTTATCGTCGTCGTTAAGGTAGTCCTATCGTTACAATGTTTCTGTTAGATTTCACTGAAAATTTGCAGAAACGTTCTTTGATGTCGTATGTACATGGGAATACAATTTTAGGGGTCTTTATTGACTTAAAAATCACGATATTTATTTTTGAAAATCGTCATTTT
>JAPYZT010005559.1:0-12589 GCA_030522965.1 Tryphoninae sp. A BG-2022a
ATATATATATGTATATATACGTATACATATGTATATTTGTAGATAGCGGCCGGGTGTTGAAAAAAAAGATGCGCGTGTCTCGCTTCCCGAGGTCGAATTCCACGTTTCTAGGTGGAAGAACTTCCGGTGTGTGGGCTGCTTTGCCGACCAGCCGCGTGTACGTATCTCTCTCTCCCTCTCTCTCTCTCTCTTACTCACGGTATCTTCGCGTTGTGCTTAGACGAGCCTGCACGTTGAGAATGAACCTAATAGAAAAGAGAGAGAGAGAGAGAGAGAGAGAGAGAGAGTGTGAGAGAGAGAGAGAGAGAGAGAGAGAGAGAGAGATAGAAGTAATATATATATATATATATATATATATATACACGAGATTCTGTACGAGTGCAAGAACGGAAAACGAAAGAAAGAGCGAGAAAGCGGATAGAGAAGGGAGAGAGAGAGATAGATGATGATCCGAGAAGGCGAGAGGAAGGCTATAAAGGGAGTGGGACGACGAAACGTGTGGGCCCGGCATGCTCTCGTGTCCCGCTCTCGTCTTCGCGCTAGGGCCACTTATTAGCCACCAGCACGGAACTCTCTCCGTGGGAACACTTTGCTCATCTGTGTATACCCTAATATGTATATATATATATTAGGGTATTATATATATATACATATATATAAGGGCATAATATATATAGCATACCCTAATATGTGTATATATATATATATATATATATATATATATATATAGAGAGAGAGAGAGAGAGAGAGAGAGAGAGAGAGATACATGTAGTATATACGATCTTTGGTCGCCTCTGCAGTTCTATACCAAGAGAGCTGGGACGATTCGACGTCGTGGCAAAATTCACAGTTTTCCGTCAATTATTGGTTTGAATAATTATATTGAAATTTTTGTTGATTCTAATGTAATTGAGATAAAATTGCTAGAGGACAAATTTTTGTTTTTTGATTGAGGAGAAAATTTGATAAGGGAATTTTATCAGAGAGAGAGATCGCCTCAGCCTCGACCACATCGCATTGATTCCAAGAATTTTTATCAACCTCTCGCTGTCTCTCTTCGTGTTGGTCGCGTACGCACGTTTTCTTGCGGCTACGAGGACTCCGCTCTTAGGCGAGTCACGTGTCACGTCGTGCGACGAGATGACGAGGGCTAGAACGTATTGTCACCGCATCCTCGTCATGTGCGCCTCATCTCCGTTTCCTCGTATATCTATATATCTATCGCGATGCAAAGAGAGAGAGAGAGAGAGAGACAGACAGACAGACAGAGTGTAAAAGCTTGAAGAGAGTCTACTCGGAGAGACGAGAGGACGACGAAGAAGAAGAAGACGACGGCGACGACGACGACGAAGAAGAAGACGACAACGACAACGACGACGACCCTTCTCGCGTCGTACAGCCATGCGCGCGCTGATTCGAGGAATCTCACTTCCGCGAACAGACCTCTCTCTCTCTCTGCTTCTTGCTATAGTGTACAGTAACTACTATAACGCTATAGTACAGAGACCTCTCGTACACCTCTCCCTCTCTTTCTCTCTTACTCTTGAAGTGATCTGAGAGAGAGAGAGAGAGAGAGAGTCGCCATCCCCCCTGCTCTCTCTCACCTCCCTCGCACCTCAACATCTCTGAAGGCAATGCAACGTTTCATCTGTTCTCTCTCTCATTGATTCGGAACACACCCATCTCCTTTGCCAAATCGAATTAACTCCTCAATTTTTCTTCTGACAGAAAAGTTCAATTATCCACAGCTTTCCGTTTACCTACGATACATAGGTATGCTCCAATGCATCTTGTCTCATTCCTCCCTCCTCTCTCTTTACCTCTGGAGCATTTCCACGGTCACGTGACATCGTCTCATCTCAAAGACTCCATTTTGGGAATTTTTCCCGCGCTCCGGTACTTACAGGCTTAATGGTAGTATCAGATCTTGTTTTTCACCCCCCCCCCCTCCCCTCTCCTTGCCCCCCTCTCTATTTTACTCTTGTCACGTATCTCGTCTTTTACTATTTCTACCGAATACGGTACTCAAACGTTAGCGTACCTCGGCTCGTACACATTGCACGAGGACGAGCCAAGAAGAATGTTTTTTTTTCTTCCGTTGCTCGATGGTAACGTCAGCAGCAGCAGGAGGCAGCAGTTCTATAAAAGGGAGACTGTGCAGGAACGAGCATTAGATCCATTCTCGTCTCGGGCGGATGCGGCCCGCTCGCCTAACTGGCGTTTCCGGTGGTCCCACTCTTTCTGCTCTCCCTCCAGTTGTACACTTCTCTTCTATCCTCGCTCTCTTTCTGTATCGACCGTACGTCCGTCCGTCTGTCCTCACGCCTATGTTAGTGTACACGCGCTGTTATAACCTAACTCACTCCCGCAGCAGTTTGCCGTTCGTTTATTCTCCACATCGTACCAAACTCACCGTCTCTTTCGCTCCCCCGGTGTAGTTCCTCGTTCTTCCAACACTAGCTTGACCGCCTTGTATCTACACACAGCGCCATCTACCGCTCCCTGTTTGTACTAGCACTATCTCTCTCTAGCGCGCTCCCTCTTACGGAGGAATATGGAGGGGCGCGCCATGTCACATCCGCTCTCATGGCTCGTCTCTTATACGGGATTGTTCGTGCAAGAGAGACAACAAAGATAGAGAGATAGAACGAGGTGTGTTCGCGCTTCGACACATCGCTCAACGTGAAAACACCATGGGGATACGAAACTCCGGCTTCTTTTTCATTCATTCCTAACTCTCACCATCGAAGCGTCGCGTTCCATTCTCGTCTCTGGATCTCAATGATAAACGAAACTCGACAAGGACACGCTTGATAAACTTTCGGAAGGAACACTGCAGCTTCCGGCGTCGACCGCTAGATGGCGTTGGCAGACGAAAGGATTCAAAAGATTGGCGGGAATACGATTGAATTTTTTTTTTTTTCGAGCGATACCCCAGAGACTGGACGAAGGAAAGAAGAGTTTGGGGTCTCGAGAGAGAAAACTCGTTCGCGATGATAATTAACGAAGTTTACAACTCCCTTTTACGAAAATTCTCTATGGACTCTCGTGGCTGTGGCCTCTATCTTTCTCAAGATAGAGCGAGTACGGCCGAAGCGAGACGCAGTGATAGCTTATTCCATTCACGACGTCCTGCTGAGCGACTGTACCCACGAGGACTAGCGGTTTCTCTCTCTCTCTCTCTCTCTCTCTCGTTCACTGTCAACGTGTTCGTGAGCCGAGAAGGGCAAACGGTTGGGAGAGACAGAGTCGTAAATCCATTAATCGGCCACGATCCAACATCTGTCCTCGTTAAATCTCTGCTCTCTGTCCCTCGCTCACACGCGTTACACGTTCACAGGGTGGACGGTAGGAGGAACCCGATGCCCCGGAGATGAGACTTCCTCTCGTGTCTCGTCAGTGAGGAAATCATTGATTGCGGATCGAATTCGTCCACCGTGACTCGTGTCTCAGTATTGTCAAAGTTCGCGGCAAACGTACGAATTTCACGGCAAAGCCGTTCAATGAACACGTCTCTCCACGTTCAGCACTGAGGAACAATATCAATTTATTGCGATACAGATATGAGGAATAATAATAAATAATAATAATAATTAATAATTAATAATTAAAAAAAAACAAAAAAAAAAAAACAAAACGATACAATGGAATTTTTTCGATTTTTTTTTTTTTCAATATATATTTACAAGACATATACAGAGCGTGTAGGCTTAAAGTAAACGTGAAAGGGTTGTTTTTGTTTTTTTGTTTATTCTTGTTTTTCGTTCATTTTTCTTCATTTGTCATCTTAGTTCTTTTCCTTCTTCGACGAGGTCTTTGCGCGCGCATTTTCCCCCTCCCTCCCTCCCCTCCCAACATTTTCAAAATCCCTCTCGGCTCTTCGTGTTACAATGTTGTTTTTTTTTTTTCTCGGGGATTTATAACGCAAATTCGGTTATTCGAATTGTTTTCTGTTTTCTTTCATAGCTTTTTATTATTATTATTATTATTATTATTATTATTATTTGTTTTTTGTTTTTGCTTTCAACCGGTTCTGGGTAGTGCGAGATTACAATTTACAGACCGGGAATCTCTTTGGAGACGGGGAATGTGCCGCTTTTTTAGTCGCAAAAAAATGATCTCGTCACGATTGGACTTTTTTCTTTCTCTATCGTTCTTCCTTTCTTTCGCATTCTCTCTCACTCTCTCTCTCTCTCTCTCTCTCTCTCTCTCTCTCGCTGTCTCTCTCTCTCTCTCTCTCTCTCTCTCTCGCTCTCTACCTAGTATTTTACTTTATACATCAACGTGTGTGTCCGCATACAGAGTATAGTATTTGTTTGTGATTCGTTTACGCGTTTTATTTATTCTTTTCTTTATTTATTCTTACTTGATTTTTTTTTTTTCGACGTTTCTTTCTCGCTTCTTCTTCTTCTTCTTCTTCTTGTTTTTTTGTTGTTTTATTATTTTACTTTTATTTATTTGTTTGCCTATAAACCATGCACGTGTGGCTGCGAGCGAGTCTCTCGAGCGCGTTCGTTAAAACTCGACACCGTTCATTTCCGTTCTTCGTTATTACACGCGCGTGTGTGTATACGCAGTTTTATGTTACGTACGGGATGTCGCGCGGTGCCCTCGCAGGAGCAAGCGATGAAATCGGAAACAGAAATGTGAGAGAGAGAAAGAGAGAGAGAGAGAGAGAGAGAGAGGGAAATGGGGCGAGACAAAGAGAGCGAGAGAGACGAAAGCGATTCGAAAAAAAAGAGTTTTTCATTATTCATTTTGTAATTGAATTCAATTTTTCGTATTTGTTTTTTTTTCTCTCTTACTCTCTCCCTCTCTCTCTCACACACACACCTTCTCTCTCTCTCTCTCTCTCTCTCTCTCTCTCTTTCTCTTTACCTCGGTTTCTCTCGTCTCAGCTCTCGGAGTTCGTTAGAGGCCCAATTAGAAATCGTCTAATTGCGAATAATTTATTAAATTAGAACGTTTATATAAATACGTAATAAAGAGCACTCGATACGAATGAGAGTCAAATATATATAAATCGAAAAGTCCCGCTAAAGTTTCTTTCCTTTCTGTGTGTGTGTGTGTGTGTTTGTTGTTGTTGTTTTTTTCTTCTTTCTTTTCTTTTCTTGTATGTTTGTTTTAAATATATTTATTAGAGAATAATAAAACGTTAGAAGTTCGAATACGGTTAGAACGGGATATTTCTCTCTTTTTCACGCTCTCTCTCTCTCTCTCTCTCTTTCTCGCCATCTTTTTTTTTTCTCGCCGTTTTTCCAAGGACACATTTCTACATCTTTTTCCCTACGTTTTCCTCGCACGACGTACACGCAACACACTCTCACGCACATATACACAAGTAAATTGGATCTCTCGTTCTCACTCTATATAACATTATAGAATGGCGATTACGACGTGTAAAAAAAAAGAAAACTAAACGCTCGTTAACTTTGTGTTTTCGTTTTTCTTCTTGTTTCTTCTCTCTCTCTCTATCTCGCTTTCCCTCGTCTCTTCGTTTATCGTGTTCTATCGCTCGTCTCCTCCAACGCATTCCCATCTCAAAAACTCTCTCGCATCACCTCGGAAAAGCCTATATCGTTTATCCACGTTGACAAAACGTTCACAAGACTAGATAATACTGGAAAGAAAATTAATAAAGTCAAAACACCCGACGCTCTATCTCTCTCCCTCTCTCTCTCTCTATCTCTCTCGCAATCTCTCGTTCACTTCCAAGTCGTGTTCCTCGCACAGTCAACTTTTCCCCCGAATAATTATTCAATTATTATCTCATTTTTTCTTCTTCTTGAACTCATTTCCCACTTCTCGCATCTCTCGTTCGATGAAATCCATCCACACTCTCTCTTGCCATTATTCCTTCGCTCATTTTGTTTCTATCTCGCTGCACACTCGAATCGTACCTCCTCTGGTTTCCGGAAATCGCGTAGGAAAGTTCCAACGAAAATTCACAATTTCCTTCGCAATAATTCGTGTTGTTAATTACGATTTAGTCTTCAGAATTTTTCGAAGGATCTTTCCCACTGCCGCTAGGGAGACTTCTCTGGAACGCCATTTTTAATTTAACATTTACTTATTTCTTTTTTTTTGTTCCCACGCTCGGTGTACTCACTTCGAGTACAACGATGTGTAGAAAGTTTGAATACAAAGCCAAATCTTGTTCGATACATTTGTTTCCGTTTTATCGCGATAGTCTTTGTTCGTTTTTAACGCGTTAGTTCCAGAGCGTCCCGCGACGAGCGCGCGCGTCAGTACGCAACTTCGCGGATACCTCGGGAGTGGACTTTCGTTTTCGTTACAAAAACTCGCCCTCTTGTCCTGTGCCCATGTATACTCGCGATACGCCCACGAATAAATTAACTGTAGAAAAGTTTGTTTTTTTTTCTTTATACAAATGTAATATACAATATATATTTAGTTTCTGCTTTATATAGTATTTATATATTTATAATATATAGAGCTATCTATGCGTAAGTGTTTTGCGTATTGTTTCGTGGTAAACTCTTCATTTTCCTCATGTGTGTGTATGTGTGTTTGTGTTTGTGTTTGTGTGTGTGTGTGTGTGTGTATTTATCTCTGTGTTCAATATGTTTGTCTTTACGTGTAAGTTTGTTCGTATGTGTGTCCGGTTTCTAATGAATTTGCACAAGTGTCGATTTTCCATAATCGTCTTTTCATCGTCGTTATTATGTTTCGTTTGTCAATCGTGCCTATATACGCGTTATATATTCGTCGCGTATATCCTCCATCGTGTATCTGTTTTCCTATGTGTGTATCGTAGCGAACGCGCCCACCGTGTATTCTCCGTACGAGTGGCGCGCCCGCGTGTAGAATAATAAATAAACACTTCCGGTCCGGCATACATTCAAACATCCTGTTCCCCCCCATCACTCTCTCTCTGTCTCTCTCTTTTTCTCGTCTCCTTCTCTTCTCCACCGAATAATCATCATCACCATAATCATCGTCATCACGTCTTAAATGCAACTCTTGTACTAATGCAGCAATGCACTTTGCGCTTGTTTTTGTTTAAATATTTTTTTGTATTACTTTTGTTTTTATTTTCGTGCGTTTGTTTTTTTTTAATATTACCCCTGGCCCTTGGTTTCTCACTGTTCTCTATATGGCTCGATCAATCCGTCTCTCTTTTTGCGTGATTTTTTTCATCGAAATTGTTATTTCCGACATTGTTCTCGATGAGTATTTTTTCTCCTGTGTGTTTGTGTTTGTTTCGCATTTTGTTAATACGACGCACTCGTGCCCCGTTTTTTGTGTTTCTGTTTTAATTTCCCGCACAATGATGTTCTCCGAGCACAATTATCCACAGGCTGAGGGGTGAATACGTTGGGTCCTTCCAGAGAGTCGACAAAAAGGAAAAATCCATGTTCTCAAGCCCGGTTGGTTCAAGCGATTACCACGGGTTCTTCCACTTTTGGTGTTTCGTTTCCCGAATGTTTTTTAGTTTTTTTAATTTTTTCCAAACTAACACCGGGACGTTGCTCGTTGTCTCAGAGTTCCGGTGTTACGGGATCGAGGAGCCTCTTCTCGGGATCTCTCGAGTCCCTCGAGACGACGCTTGTGGCACCTCCACCCGCGTGATGTCTCCCGTGAGCGTTCGGATCGCAACGGCAGCCTTGTGCGGCGTGTCGTGCGTAACATGCCTCGCACATGGCAACGCAACCCTTCAACGGCCAGTAACACAATAGACAGGGTAAGACGAAGGTCAAAGCACCGAGACATGCCCATCTCGCGGTTCTTCTCGGTCCGGTGCACGAGCATGGCTCGTCCGCGCAATTACCACCGGCCTCGGAATCCGTGCCACTTCCGCTATCGGCGCAATGATAAAAGAGACCTTTGACGCAACAGAGACACGAGGCGTAATCGAGGGCGGTCTCCGCCGAGCAAAAGCACGCATTGTCGCAGAGCCATCGACTCGGCAATGGCGGTGGTTCGCGACACGACTCGCAACGGCAACGTCCGCAAAAGTCGCACATTATCGAGAGACTAGGATCGTTCAATCTACCACCTGTGCCAACGAGGGAACCCGAGCCAAGTGCGTTCGCCGGTTCTTTCGTGAACGAGACTGGCTGCTTGGTGACAGCGGCGCTCGGACTCGTCACTGACAACGAGGACTGAAGCAAGTGACTCTGGTGACGCCTGATACTACCGCTGTTTTCTTGATTGCGCGCGTGCGCTGTTACGAGAGCCGCCGTAGAGGCGTTCTTCGACTGCGCGGTGGATTGCAAATGTTGCTGCTGGTGGTGTTGTTGCTGCTGCTGTTGATTCTGTTGTAGCTGTTGATGATGCTGATGATTGTGATTATTGTGATGATTGTGATGATGATGATGATGATGATGATGATGATGATGTAGCCTCCTCTCGTTCTTCAGGCACTTTTGGTTCGAAGCGACGAGATTGCAAACGAGATTCGTTGCCGTTGAGTTTGTCTGACGAAAGGGTGTTTCGACGTATTCGTTAACGGCTCTCTCACCGTCGGGCCTCGGTACTGTCAGTGTCACTTCACCAAGAGGAGCACCACTCCTCGACCCCGTATCTCCTCCACCTCCTCCTCCCGACGTATTCGTCGTCGACGTACTTCTCGACTGACTCGTGGAATTTGTCGAATTGTTGAGGCTCGAGGAGTTTGCTGTACCGACGACGAGACCGATGGCGCTGCTGTCGGCGATATTCGGCTGGACGTGATGAGTAGTAGTTGTGGTAGAATTATTAATATTATTATTATTATTATTATTATTATTAATATTATTATTACTAATAGTAGTGGTGCTGGTACTGCCGACTGCCACACCGGCGCTCGCCGACGTTCGCGAATTGTTGCTCCTAAAGCTGGCGCTTGTCGCGAGCGGCGTGAGTGGCGCCGTGAGCGGTGCGATCGTTAAACTCGAGATCGACGATGACGAGATCGTCGTTATGCCCGTCGTCGAGATTGCCTCGGGCAATCTCGGTGGTGGCAATGGTCTCGTATGATCGTGACCACCGTAGGACAACGCCGAGGTGTGTACCCTCGGTAAATTGTTCGTCGTGCTCGTGTTCGATGCGCTCGAGGCCGAGGAGGGCGGCCTCGACGGGGGAGACAACGCATTTTGCGACATCGAGAGAGCGTCACCTCTCAGTTCGAGACGCTCGTGCCAATGACTACCTCCTCCACCTCCTCCTCCTCTATTCGTCGCAATCTTATCAACGTGGAAATGATTGTTCGACTGATTTTGTCGTGAACCGAGGACGTTCGTGTCACGCTGCTGTTGCAACAATAATCCGCTTGCTGTGAGGGCGCTAGTTGCACCACCGGCCGCGATCGGTGAAAATTCCACCGTTGACAAGGATGTATTTTGTTGATTATGGTTCGATGATTGCTCCAAGAAACTTTTCTGCGATGATGACAGTCCGGCTGTTGTCGTTGTACCGACGCGATGGGACAATGGGCTACGTTGCTGCGTTCGTGATTTATTATCGCTCGTCCATTGTCCGAGGCAACTCGATGACTGTCCCGCCGATGAATTTGTCCTTGCGTTATGATTCTTGATTCCCGTTGATGTTCCAAACGCTGCCTGTTCTGGCAGCAGAGGGGATGACGATACTGTCGCGTTGTTCTGTCGCACTGCCCAGCCCGCCCGAGGAGGTAGCGCTCTCGACGACGGCGTTCCATTAGCGAAGGAGGACTCTCCGCGGCCGCTTCCCGCCCTCGCAACGCGCGCTTCATCCCCACCTGCAATCATTACAATAAACAAACCAAAACGTCAAAATCCATTTTCCTTCAACATCTCTCAATCAAATTATAAAAACCAATACAGTCAATATACAAAAACAACAAATTCTTCAAAATATCGTTCTCATCTCGATCATTATTATTGGATTATTATCGAGTTAGCCAAGAATGCGAGAACTTTTCCGAGGCTGCAAACTTCTCGTTCGCTCGGCTCGCAAATATTTCAGGGTTCCATCCGCGCCCCAGCTAGAGGATAGTTGGGCTCTTTCTACTCCCTCCCCTTCTCTATTATTACCACGCTGTATTCTATTTTCGTTACAGCGTGTACTCTATTATTATTCAAGCAAGATCAGTTTCGCGGCCTGTGCCATAGCTTCTCTCTCTCTCTCTCTCTAGTCTCTCGCCTAAACGGCCGTGATATGCGTGCGCGTCCCACATTAAAACGCGCGTAACACAAATATCTCGTACTACCAACTATGAGAATTCTCTCTTGATGCCTTGCTATTCTCGTTTCTTTTACTTGTTTCTTTTTCTAACTCGCTCGGTCGAAAATTTATGCGTCATGAACCTTGCATACACACACACATACACACACACACAGACGTGGACATATGCAAGCAAATGTGTACATATAAATATATCGAATAAAAAAATACAAATTAATTTCTTCAGATTTCTAAAAATGGGAGTAACAAAAAATAATAAATTTTTGTATAAATCGTTCGTTCTTCTTTCTCTCGGGAGATTTTTGCAATTCTATCGTCGATATGGTTGCAGCTGGAAGCAAGGAAGACTTTTACATTCTGTCTCTCCTTCCTTTATTCTCAGTTTCGTCAATTTCCTGGATACGAGACAAGGTAAGAATGATTCTTTCTTCCTTCTCCACTCGCGCTTTTGGCAACTACCTCGTCAGACAGATAGATAGAGAGAATGAGAAAAAATACAAATTAATTTCTTCAGATTTCTAAAAAAAACGCGTAACAAAAATTAACAAATTTTTGCATAAATCTTTCGTTTTCTTTCTCTTGGGAGATTTTTGCAATTCTATCGCGGTCACGGTTGCAGCTGCGAGCAGGTAAGACCCTTACATTCTCTCCCTCCTCTCTTCCCTCTCCGTTTCGTCAATTTCCTGGATACGAGACAAGGTAAGAATGTTTTTTCGTTCCTTCTCCAGACGCGTTTTTGGCGACCACCTCGTCAAAGAAACAGAGAGAAAGAGAGAGAGAATGAAAGTAAGAAGAGGGATCGAAGAAGAAACCAAGACGACGAGAAAAGAAGAGGAGGGGAAGTTTCGTAGCAGGTAAAGTCACGAGTATCCGGGCGTTGTGCACCGGAGCGTTTCGTTCTCGGTTCGTGAATGAGACTTCTTGGGAATTCGGGCAGATGCGACCGAGGAAGAAGGCACACCGTCGTGTGTATAAGGGAGGGGTTGTTTCTCTCTCTCTCTCTCTCTCTCTTTCTCCTAGAGTCTTCGGGGCATCACCGCAGGAAGAGAGCGACTCGCATGTCTACCGTCGTCGTGCAGGACGGACAGATGGCGCGGACGAGAACCCCTCGTTCCTCTCGTCTCCTCTCACTCGCTCACTCCCTAGTTTCTCCGCAACACACCTTCTTCCCTCTTCTTACCTCTTGGGTCCCGTTCCGAGGACTCGCCTTATTCATTGTATTGCTCGGTGGTGGACGTCTCAAGAGGAAGATAGAGAGAGAAAGAGAGAGAGAGAGAGAGTAAGGCACAGGTAAGCGAGCGAGCGAGCTGTGTTCAAAAGACGAGCTCTCTCACGTTGCTTCTTCCTCATTCTACCATGTGTTTTATATATATATATATATATATATATATATATATATATATAAAACATAAAATAATATATATATATAAAATATGTAAAATTATTATATATTATATGTATATATTTATATAATAATAATAATATAAATAATATAAATAATATGATATATAAATATATAATATATAATAATATAAATAATATAAATAATATAATAATTTTACATATAATAAAATATGTAAAATTATTATATGTTATATAATATATATATATGTATGTATATATATGTGTGTGAGTGTGTGTGTGTGTACTCGGAGATTGAAATGATTCGAATTAATAAAAATGTGAATGAAAATAATGTAATAATAATCGAAAAATGAAGAATAATTTACAGTAAAAAATTTGACATTGTAATTTTGTCAAATCGATATCTTTCTTTTAATTAGAATTCTATTATTTCCTAATCTCCGTTTAGATTTTTCAATTTCTATAGAAAGAAAAAATGAGACGGTGTTGATTCGAGCGGAGAATATTTTATTCTCAAAGCTACATATTCCTTGGCAAATAAGAATATAATCTCGCGTCCATGAAAAATATATGTGCAATTTGTGTCTAGGTAGAAAGAGAGCGAGAAGAGGGGAGTAGAAATCTTTGTGGGAGAGAATTGCCGCGGTAAGAAATTCCTGGGCACTCCCGAAGGCGAGCGGCCATGCGGAGGACGAGCTTCTCTTTCTCTTTCTCCCTCTCTATCTCTTTCAAGAAAGCTCCCACAAGATATAGTAGTACGTACGTTCATACGTTTATAATCTTTAATACCCTGCGCACAAACGAGTTGAATATATATCTCGTGAAAAGAAAAAAAAAAGGAAAGAAAAAAAGAAGAAGAAGAGAAAGAAATATATATGTATAATTCTCTCTCGTGATTTCTCGAAACACATGCCAGCGTGGTTTGTCGACGACGACGAGATGAGTAGAAGGAGGAAGACGACGACGAGGAGGAGGAGGAGGGAAGAGGGAGGAGGAGGAGGAGAAGGAGGAGGAAGAGGAGGAGGAGGAGGAGGAGGAGGAGGAGGAGGAGGAGGGA
>JAPYZT010005564.1:2433-16338 GCA_030522965.1 Tryphoninae sp. A BG-2022a
TATATATATTATAACGCTTTTATAATAATGGTGGCAAAACTGTACCGAGTGCAAGATATCTCGGCACAGAATGTACGGCAATGGCCCCTGAGGAGATTATACGATATATATACACGTATACACGTCTCGCTGACTCTGAATGTATAACGGGAAAAGCAAATCGGATCAGCCTCTCACTCTTGACCGAAGCAACGAGTTCTATCGTCGCCGCGGACGGCCGAGCGAAAAATCTAAATTCCTTCGTCTCAAGCGGTGCACCAATTTTTTCTCTCTCTTCCTTCTTCTCGTCTCTCTCTCTCTCTCTCTCTCTCTCTCTTTCTCTCTTCGAGGCGAATGTGCATTTGTCTGCGTGTGTATGCGTTTAACAGCCTCTCTCTACCTGTTTCGAAGCAGCTTCTAAGAGATACTGTAATCTCTCGACGTTGCTAGAACTCTTTTCATTCTATCGCTCCATTGGGGGTCCCGAGGGGGGGGGAGGGGGGTCCAATGGACGGTAGGTTACTTAACCGTTTCAGGGAAAGTTTAAACGCCTGAAAAAGAAACTATAGAGCGCTGTTCTACTGAATGTATCGACGTTACTTACATATAAATTTTTCTATTATTTTCCAGTGAAAAAACAATGTTTTATAAAACGTAAATTAGAGAAAACAAATCGATTAATTAAGGAAGCGTAATTAATAACGAGTAGAAAACAAATTGGACGACTTACCTGATCGCAACGGAGCCAGAGGATGATCGAGTCGGGATAACGTAGTGGTCCACCAAGGCCGCAACCGCCCGCGGCTCTTTGCTCTTTGAGAATATCCGAGTGCTTCGTCCCATGATCTTCGAATATTTGAAGAGACCTTGAAAGAGAAGAAAATTTTGTCAATTTCATTCTCGCAACGTTTCGTCGAATTTCATTATTCAACTTTTGTTATTCATTTATTCTTCTTCGATCGGAGGGAAATTTATCAAATTTTGAATACAAAGAAAACGATTAGAACTCGCGCATCTTTTTCGAGTCTCTTCGCATCTCGCGATCTTTCACTCGTCAGCCGTTGGGTTCGTTCACACCGAGCGCTTACTCGTCTCGGTCTCACCGGGGACTTTTCTATTTCCGATCGACGACAGCCGCGGGGTGAAAACCGTCGCGCTTAGTGTATATCTATTTTGACCAGAGAGAGAGAGAGATGAGTTGAAGGAGACACTCACAGAGCGACCGAGATATATTCGGAATTAGTCGTGCACGCCCGCATCGAGGAATAGAGCGAGCACTCGCGTGCGAAGGAATTAGGCAAGAGGCGGAAGAATAATTGTGAAGAAAAAATAGACGAGAGGAAAAAAAACGTGAGATATTAAGAAGGAAAAAAAATGTTAAAAAACGGAGATCGAAGAGCGCGATGTCTCGAGAGAAAGAGAGAACCACGCCTCGCGAGTTCCTGTCAGAATCGTGCCACACACGTTTTTTTTCGTACGGGGAAGAGAAATTTATTGACGTAGGTTAGAGTCGTTTCTCGCTTCCTCTCTCACTCTCTCTCTGTCTGTCTCTCTCTCTCTCTCTCTCTCTCTCTCTCTCTCTCTCTCTCTCTCTCTCTCTCTCTCGTTCTCCAGAGAAACGAAAACTGTGAGGGGAGTGACTGATCGCCCCTGAAATTTTCGAGCACATTACACAAACTCTGTATCGCGTCCTTTAAACACGCAATATATTTATAGTTATGTAACGAAAAAAAAGGAGAAAAAATGTGGAGCGAGCGCGAACATATTCGTCATATTTCCGAGTACGCTTCGATTTATATACAAATTAATAATAATAATTATACAAATTATCCCAAAAATTGTACAATTTTTTATCTAAAGTAATTGGTAAAAATTTGTTAGAGAAAAAAAAGTAAAGGGAACTCGAAGATATTTGTCACATTGCTGACAACGTTTCGATTTATATTCAAATTAACAATAATAATAAGAATAATAATTATTCAACTGATCCGAAAAAATGTGCAATTTTTTATCAAAAATAATTGCCAAAAAATTTGTTAGAGAAAAAAAAGCGAAGCTAGCTCGAAGATATTTGTCACATTTCTGACTACACTTCGATTTATATTTAAATTAACAATAACAATAAAAATAACAATTATACAAAGTATGCAAAAAATTGTACAATTTTTTATCTACAGTAAAAAAAAGTGAAGGGAACTCGAAAATATTTGTCATATTTCGGATTACACTTCGATTTGTACTTAAATTAACAATAATAATAAACATAATAATTATACAAATGATCCCAAAAATTATATAATTTGTTATCCAAAGTAATCGCCAAAAATTTTTTAAAGAAAAAAAAAGTGAATGGAAGTCGAAGACATTCGTCGCATTCCTGACTACGCTTCGATTTATATTCAAATTAACAATAATAACAAAAACAACAATAATACAAACAATCCCGAAAATTGTAAGATTCAATTTTTTATCCAAATCAGCAAAAAACTTGCTTTAGTCCAAAAAATGTAAAAATCTCGAGTCATGAAGTCTCGTTGAAGCATCGTTCGTTCCTAAAAGTGTCTAACTTATCGTACGACTCGGGTTTAATTAGCTCGTCGACCGTTTGTCTCCTCCCTCGATCGTTTGTTTGTTCGCTGGAGCGAAACGTTCGTTTTTTTTGCTTCTCCTTTTTCTCTCTCAAATTCTCTCCAAACCGACCATATTTTCGCGATAATAATTCGCGAACGACGTGTATTATAATAACGCATGTGTATGAAACAAGAGTGAGAAACGCGTCGAATCGAGTTCGATCGCTATATATAGAATATTAGACGTATCAGTACCACGTCGTTGCCTTCTCGATATCTCACTCGGCCACACTGTCGCGACGACGTTCACGCTCTTATCACAATTTCTCCAAAGGGGCTTTTCCAACTCGCGAACCATCAACGCCTGTATAAACACATGCGATTTGATCGTCGTACGACGGAGAAAGAAGAAAAAAAAAAGGAAGAAAACACGGATAATGAATTAGCGAGGGGGTCAAGCTACGTAAACACATAGGACGAACCCAAACCGTTTTCAAAATTTCAAATCTTTCCCGCCTTTTCTCTCTCCCCTCCTTCAAACGTTTCCATTCAACATTAACGATTTAATCGTATCGAGGATGCGATTTGATCGTCGTACGACGGAGAAAGAAAAAAAAAGGAAGAAAACACGGATAATGAATTAGCGAGGGGCTCAAGCTACGAAATATTTATTCAAGCGACCCATTGAACCCTCGCGGTTTTATCTTATCCTTGTTTCGCGAGCGACGCGTGACAAGCCCCATCAAGGATCGGCTAATCCCTATCGCCGTATCGTATATATATATTTTTGTTCTTTATTCGTAATTATTAAAATATGTGTACCGGATGCGGGTTCAACGTTCGGTAAAGATTGAGCGAAAACGAGACCAGGGATATTATTGCACGTACGTTTTTGGTTAGGTGGTCAAGAGTTCAATCTTTTTGATTTCTTTCCTTCTTTCTTTTTTTTTGCAAACTAACCAACGATTCGTTCATTCAAGACGTCGGTCGCGACACGAAGTTGCTCTTTCGCAGATTAAAACGCGACCCTGACAACTTTGTTGCGACGAACTCGGCGATAATGAACTCAATAAAAATGTAATAACGTATCTTTTCGTCGATTTTTATTTTTTGTTCTTCTTCCTTCAACCTTTTTTTTTGTATACGAAAATACGAGAGTATCGCGACACGTTACGAAATCCGGGCGAGAGCGCAGATTACAAAGGCCGTCCCGGGGGCGTTCGCGCGATAGCCGGATTGTACGAGCGACGAGATCGTCGTCTCGTTTCACGAATCAAAGTACGAACGAGAGGATCGCTCTACGAAATTCGAGAAAGCTCGATTTTGCCAATGCGAGGGAAAAAGAGCTTGGCGCGAGATTCGGACGTTATCCGCAGATTTTTGGTTGACCCTCCCATTGATAAATCTCTCGTCCGGTTAACCGAAGATCCGCGAATCTCGAATTGCGCAATTTCGTTAAATCTCTTTTTTCTCGTAATTACGTTTTTGTTTCAACGATATGTTTTTTAGCCAATTATTAAATTTGACTTTTCCATCGAGATATTTAATTTCCATGAAACATCGGTTCGTGCCGCAATTTCAAGTTAAGGGTTTAGGGCAATGTCAATTACGCAAAGTTCCTATCATTTTATATCAGTTTTTTCCCTCCCTTTTATCTTTTTTTTTTGCTTTACCACTCTTTTCCTGGCAACTAACCGACGAATTCACCAGTCGGGATGACTAACGTCTGGTAGTTTCTCTGGCTTGGTGCCAAACGGACGTTTCTCCCTCGCAGTTGTGGAGGGAGAGAGCGGGTGAGGAGGGATGTCGCTGAATCTTTGCAGTAGTAAATTTCATCACGTGTTACATATATACATCTCTATATATCTATTTGAAAGAAAGGGAGGGAGAGAGAGAGAGAGAGACAGAGAGTTGAGCTTTTCCTGGTTGGCAACCTTGGAACGGCCAGAGTCAGCAAAATTCTCTCGCAAGACACCTTTAATCGCGCGCACGAGTGTCTCCCCACTCGTTGCTGCTCGCTCCTTTTTTCCTTTTTTCTATATATCCTCTTTCATAGCTGCTGATACGAGCGACTATCCGTGTTCCTCGAAAGACATCAGGTACAGCCGCATTCTCACGTGGAGACACTCTCGAGACTCAACCCCGTCGCCGACATCATCTCTCTCTCTCGTTAAGACTTTCCTCACTATTCCTCGCGTCAGCTCCGTCCGTCTGTCTGTCCGTGTCTCGCCATCCCGATGCTAATCTAGGCCAATTCAGCGGCGCCTCGCGATCGCGATCTTATTCCTCCTTTTTTTTTATCACGGTCAAACGACTCCACTATCAATTATTTATGAGAGGTGGGTGCCTTTTTTTCTTCTTCTTTTCACTTTAAATCCATTTACGGAAAAGAAACGAGATATTCTTATCGATGATAAGGCGAGATTTGACTAAATTTTAGATTCGAAAGATTATTTTGTTTCTTTTTGTTTTATTCTGGGAAAATAATAAAAATTGTTGTTTATTATAAATTTTAGAGTTGAGAAGGAATGAGTAAGAGGGAAAGAGAGGACGTGATTTTTACGGTCGGTGGTCCGAGGCTTGTAACTATTTTTCAAAGCTGTAAAAAAGAAAAAAATTGTTACGAGAAGAACGATACGTTAACGTTAATCATCGTGTCGTACGTACACGTAACGTTGGTACGCTTTTGCTCGATAAGATTATCAACGCTACGATCTGGGTCGAGAATCACGAATGCGAACACGTGTGCCCAAGTGTGTGTGTGTGCGTGCGAAATAATGAACTATGGAGACGATGCGGATTTCCGGCTGTCCTAAGAATCGTATATACCACACTATGAATATTCACGAGCATAAATTAAAACTCCGATCTTTAATCGCACCCCACGCCCCCATCATTCCATCTTTGATCGTTCATTAATTGATCGTAAATTAAATTAAATGACTCGAGGGTAAAGTACAAACGATAGACAAAATTTTAATACGTGAAACAAAGGAAAGAACATAAATCCAAGGAATGAAGGAAATAAAATTGAAAGTGTAAACAACGTCACGGTTTTGTATACAAAGCAAGCAACGAGCTAATTTTAAGAGAAAAGAAAAAGAAAATCGTCGTAAATTAATTAAATGCGTATATCTTATCGCTTTAGCGGATTACAAATGGATTTAAAAAATTTCGAAAAGAAAATAAGGGAATACACAAAAAAAAAATGAAGAAGAAGAAACTACAATTTCCATCGCTCATTAAACAAACCCGGAGCGTTTCGTAATCAGTTTTATGAACGCCCCAATAAAATAGTTGGTTCATTGGCCACATGGGTGCAAGGCTTAAGTCCCGGCTCTCCTCGCCTCGTAGGCAACGCCAAGCGACATCATACGATAAGAGAATCGAGGGTCTGGTCCGTGTGTAAAACAGAGAGAAATAGAATACAGTCGAGAGAGCGATATTGTCTATCGGTATTGGCGCAGGTGCTCTTCGCATGACGCAGGTGCGTGTCGTCGTCGATACGCGTCTATGCATACCGGTACGCACGAAATATTCATTTTTTTCTTGCGCGTCATCGTCTACGAATATTCGCGATAATGTCATTGTGTATGCTGTGTATGTGTGAGTAAAAGTCGTGAGAGAGCGAGAGAGAAAAGATCGAGCGTTAAAATATCACCGGTCTATATATTCATAGAGCTCTTGGGAGCTCGGAGTGCGACTTTTAAGGCCGGACGTGAAAGATAGCGAAAGAGAGAGAGAGAGAGCAAGAGAGAGCCAGGAGAGAGGGGCAGGGAGAGGGAGAGAGAGAGAGAGAGAGAGAGAGAGAGAAGGTGCAATTTCTGTTTCTTACAGGGTAACGAGGCAATCGATACGGGATATAGATAATTTCGTATTCAACATGGGAAAGTTATCTGATAAGAAAATAAAACAACAGAAAAAATAAAAATAATGACAATGAAAAAAAAGGAGGTAAATAAAAAATAATCGAAAATAGGTCAAACTGTTTAGAAGGAAGTGAGATAGTGCGGGAACAATGGTAAAATGTTAAATCGACGAGGTGAAAATATCCAATGGGAACGATCGATCTCTCTCGGGTGGAAATACGAGAACGCGGTGCGAAAGCAATTATCGCATGACCGCGGGTTCTCGTCGTTAAATAAATTTATATACACATATATATATATATGTGTGTACACTTATTCGTATCGACGAGTTGGCACGTGTAAGTACAGAGAAAAGTGGACGAAGGATTGAACTATCGGACGGTCATTGCGAGTCTAGGGTTGCAATGGAAAATTGCAATCGAACGTAAAGGTATCGATAGTGATACGTCGATTTTTTTTCGTGTCTTATTATTATTATTATTTTTTTCAAAGTGCCCGTCGATGTCAACGTTTTTTTTGTTTCCTTCTTCTTTCTCCTATCTAGCTCGCGGTTCGAGAGAACGAAACAAAAAATTGCGTCGTTATCGGTTCTCGATCTATATAGTTATGGAATTTATGTCGAGCCGGGACCGAACACGCCCTCGTTCGGACCGTGCGAGAGTTAAATTGCGTAACCACGTACCACAGACACGTGTAGACGTACGGACAGAAATGTTATCTACTCGGTATACTTGTGTATTGCATATAGTTGTGCTTATTATAGTTATACTCGGATAACTTAAGAGCCGAGTCGATTACAAGTGAACCAAGAATATATATAAATATATATATATACGTATGCGCGTTACATTACAGTCAATATACATATAGCTATAATACGAGATGGGCCATGTGCTCCGGGGCTCTAATTATTCAAAATTCTCCTCGACCACCCTGTTCTCTCGATTTCTATCTCTCTACACACACCCACATACACGTACAGGTACATCTCTCGCTCACGTCTGAATTTCGAGTTTCGGACCAGCATCGCCAAATTCCAATTGGAACATCCCGTTTGATCTTATTTCGCCGAAGGTAATTCGTTATTTAAAAAAAAAGAACGGAATTAGAATAATGAAATTTCATCGAAGATTGATTCGATTTAATTATAAATGGCAATAAAGATTATTATTGGCATGGATAAGTAGTTATGAAGGATTGGAGCTTATGGAAGCCGGTTCTAACTTTGCTCACAATAGGTCTATGTGCTCCGGTTCTATTCAGGCCGTGTGGTAGAAAGAAAAGGGGGGAGGACAGACCATCGACTCTGTCTTGAACTATTAAGATAATATTTATTACCGAAGCGACTTGCTTCCTTTTTTTCAAAGGCACACACATACGCCTATAATAATAAATAAAATGAAAAAAAAGGGCGACGATAAACAGGTTGAGATACGAGCGAGGAATGAATTATGTGCGCAATCGAAATGTCCCTAGCGGTGGGGGTAATACCGTGGGAACATACCGATTCGAAAAGTCGACGAGCTTCTTCGTATCGATATTGAATTAAAAGAAAAAAAAATAGAAGAAATCGAGCATCGCGAGAATTCGAGTCTCGGTTCTTCGATACCGAATCCCCCGAGGGTCTTGGAGGATTTGAATGTACCAAGGGGGCCTGCGTGTCTGGCACGAAAATCTAGGAGAGACCCGTGCAGATATTTTGGCAGGGATACAGCTGGATTCTGAGTTGGATCCCGGGCTCCTAATCGGGATCTAGTCCGATATCGGATCAGATTCGAGGACTAAATGTAAGATCCGTAAACTGGATTCCATTAGGAATCCCCATCCGAATCCGTTAATGACTCTAACTGAATTCCAGCGGGGATCCCGAACAAATCACGTAAGAAAAATGAATTGCTGAACGCATTATATTAAATAACTAGTTTCTACCCGCGACGTCAAAAAAACAAATTAAAAACAGCAGGATAGGCTAACAAAATAATAAGTATGTATATGAAACAAGTGTATGTAATTGTACGATCCAAGAATTGTATAGCACACTTATTGGAGTATGAGCTAATTCTTTGCAGCACATTCCAGAGGAAACTTAATACTTTTCTGCACAGTTTTGCGCATTTATAATGCCAGCGGACGCATGGTTCGTTTGTGAGATGCGGGATGGCCATGCGCCACCTGTCGGTCGTGACCGGTACTACTACTACTATATCTATATATATTCGTATTCGTCATAAAATCTACGCTCACCACAGGCTTCGTATTAGGATTGAGTCGGTATACCCCGAAAGTACAGTGGCGCCATGGTTTCGAAATATCGTCACCCACGCAAATGATGTGGAAAACATCTGGTTCCTGTAGGTATACCCGTTTAGGGGCATCCCTGCCATATCCTGATCAGGGTATGATTCGCATACCCCGAAAGTACAGCGGTGTCATCGTTTCGTAATCTCGTCACCGACGTAAATTTTTTCCGATGCGGAAACCATCTGGATTCCTGAAGGGACACCTGTTTTGGCGTATCCCTGTCATTTCCTGATCATAATATGATTAGTAGTTTGATATCCCTGTCAACATTTCTGCGCGGGGAGCTTTATCACTACCGAACAGGATTAAAGAACGAAGGGACAGTAAATATTTGAAGAAATCTAACGGTCTCTTATTTGTGTTAAACAAAAAGGAAGAAGGAAAATCTTGGCACGATCATCTTAAAAAAGAAAACAAACCTCGCACAGTTTTTTTCGCCACTCGGACACGTTCCATTGACGAACAACGATTTAAAGAAAACATTGTAAAATTTGATTAAAAAAATAATGGCAAATGGACCGAGATGAAAATTTTGTCGAAACAATAATACGAATGAGAGAAGAAGAAAAAACAAAGAGAAAAATAAGAATACCGGTACGAGCGAGGAACATTGAGTGCGAGTATGTAAACGCCTTTGGCCTGACGAGAATGGCTTGGTCAAAGCGAGTCGGAGAAGGTAGAAGAGGTAAAGACGAAGAAGAGCAAGGCCAGAGGAAGAATAAACGCGAGAGACAGAAAAAGAAGAAAAAAAACGAGAAGGAAGAGGGAGAGAGAAGTGTCGGCCGTGGTACGACATAATAGAGAAGTGGTACGGGCACTTTGCTCGAAAAGAGAGAAAGAGCGAGACGGGAGGAAACGATTTCGGTGTCGGTGCCACGGCGTGACTTGGCAGGTGATCATCCGACGTTTTGCGCGCCAGGTGAACGCTCGACAGCGTTGGTAAACAAACCAGTGTCCGTATCTTTTTCCCTCTCTCTGTCTCAGCCGAGGGGAACACTATTGCTACGCCTAACATTTTTTCACCAGAAGTGCGATTAGAATTTTAAAGGGATTTTACAAAAAGACTTTCTCACGCGCCGGATCGCTTTAAAAATGTATATAATATTCTTTTACAGAAAATAATCATTAAACCTTAAATTACTCAATTCGACGATATTAATTAAGGATTAATTTATTCGTAAAGTAATAACTGCACGAAAATTCTTCGAACGCGTAGCTTAGTCTGAACGACCGGAGATAAGGACTTTCGTATTTCCCAAGCGTTGAGAGCGAATAATTTGCATAAACGATCTCCTGGGCAATCACCGTATTTACAATAAAATCCAGAAACGCCGCTGGGATTATTCCGCGTGGTTACAAACAGGTAAGTAATCGTTGAAATTTCGCGATAAGCTTTATCGTCATCGTTCCTCGATAATTGGCCGGTGTAAGTTCTCCATCGAATACAATTTCACTGGTAAAATCGAATGGTGATTAGCGCCTTAAAAAAACAAGGAAGAGCGACGACAATAATAAAGAAGACAAATAACGTATAAAGGGCGTGCTTTAAAATATTCATGAAAAAATGGAAACAATAAGTAAAAAAAATGCACAGGAAAGTCTCAGCAACTTCCAATCGACTTGCCCAAACGCAAAACAACGCTTGGACGAATACGATTCGGTTCTCAAACGCGGTTCCGTATGCGAAAAAAAAATGTTATGCCGGTAGAAAACGCCATGAGCTCCTCGAGTTTTACGTGCTGTAATAAGGGCCCATAAAACTTGTTGTTTCTTACACATCACGCGTACGTCTCGCTCCATTTCTTTCCTGACTCCCTTTACCACCGAACAATATGTTCCCGCTGCAAAATTATGATACGACTGGCCGAAGAGAAAATTGGTAGCGTTGCTTTTTTCAAAATCCTTTCACGGCTACTCTGTTCGTGTTAATCTATCGAATCCAACGTCATTCTTCCATCCATACCCGGAACTGGTTAAAATCAGAACCTCGTTAAGCCACGGATAACGTTACATCCTTAATCCAAGCCTGATCAGTCCTGATTGAAAGTCTGCTGAAATTTCTCCTCGTGTGCGTCTCGACGATAAATGACCAAGGACGAATTGGCGAAGCGCAGAATGTAGAAGCGTCGCAAAGTCTCATCGATCATCAACTCCCCTCCTGCTGTGACTTTTGCTGGGTGGAGTCGGCTAAATGGGCAAAATGAAGGATGAGAAAAAATAAATAATAACAATAACGAAAGAGGAAGGAAAAAAATAATGTACCTCTGGAATTGGGGAAATGCCGAAGGAACGATATTGCCCTGGAATAAGCAGTTTGCTTTTCTGGCAATTGTCAGAAGGGAGGAAGGGCGGTGGGTGTTTTGCCGTTTGTAAATGTACGAAAGGGAATATCGCACGAGGCAAAACTATAAGCAGGACACCCTTGCGGATATTATACACTTTGTCCTCCCCTCCTTGTTCTCTCTTTCTCCATTTGTATATCCATTCATCCTTCCGGATCCTCCTTTCTATGTGTTTCTCAAAAGCATCGAGAGAAAACATCGCGTTTATACGAAATGGGTACCGAGTGATATATAATACAGTCGATACGGCGCCGGGTCATTTATGCTTCATGTGGCTTAATGCCGTCTAGACCGGATAACCGAGTGTATTATCCGTCAAACTAAATCGGTGATTACAAAACTGAACGGGGTACAACAGAGGGGGTGTAACGTTTTATCTATTTCGCAAGAAAACAAAATAGAAACGAGAGTGGAATTGTTCTCTACTTTGAAAAGAATTAAAACAATTGATCAACGCTCAGTAACAATTTACACAAAATATAGAAATATGCAATTTGGTAAATTATGAAAAGTCGTCAAAGTCCCAAATGCAACGATGAAAAAACTTGTGACGAAAAAGATTAGGAAGGGCGAAATATTTAGGGACTGGTAAGAAACGCGAAAAGGTACGAGGCGTACGTCGCGTTAAATTCACGAGACGAAGGATGGGAAAAAGCGTAAAAAAAGGAAAATAGAAAAAGATATAAATCGTAGTACAGAGAATTCCCGAAAGGGAAACGCCTGTGGTTGCTTGCTCGAGTAAGATGGAAGTTGAACGTCGTTGGCAAAGATTCAAACGGTGATTGCGAAGGCCCCTGTCTTCTCTCGGTACTGCATCGCGTCCAGAATATTTCCTCTGTCTCCCTTCACTCTTGCTCGATGTCTCCGTCTCTCTTTCTCGCTTCTAGGCTCGTTCGCCAAAATTTCTTGCCTCTACCCGCCGGGCACTGGGGAGAAAAAGGACGAAGTACTGTCCACTTTCCTTCGCGAATCGAGCAAACCCGACTCTCTTTATTTCTTTCGTACTTCTTCTTCTTCTTCTTCCTTTTTTCCTTTGTTTGCTTTTTGTCCTTTTCTCTCTCTCTCTCTCTCTCGCTGAGGTCGTTCCTCTTTCACGTCAGGGCGTCTGGGATCCGTTCGCTCCCTTTTTATCCTCTCGCAGTTTTTTGTTGTCCTTCGTTCTCTCTCACTTACTGACTCTCCCTTCGGTATCACTCTTTTATGGACTCGTAACTATCGGAATGGAATTTTGGGCTCGTTCCTCTTTTCCTCTTTGTCCGTCTCGCTCTTTTTAAATTTATATCCCACTATATTTCTCTCTTGCTCTCACTCTCTCTCTCTCTCTCTCTTGGTGAAAAATAAAAATCACAAGGAGAATCGTAACAGCAATTAAGCAACAGCTTCTTCGCCATACGCTCTCGTATGGTCGATGAAGCGGTAACGAGTTCGGAGAAGCGGCGAAACAGAGAGCGAGACGGAGAACGAGGTGAAAGGACCGCGTTTCGGACTCGACTTTGGGCGTGTCCGCCACGCATCGGCCGAGCGAACATCCCGGAGTCCTGAGATACCGACTCGAATCGAAAAAACCTCTGACTTTATTAAAGCGACGGTTCCTTCTTTCTCTTCTCTTGACCGATGATACTAACGAAAGTCAAAAAATTAAAGAGAGATAGACAAACAGAAGAGAAAGAACCCTCGTTCGATAACATTAAAATCCACGTCGTGGCAGAAAGAAAATATCCTCGATACATTATCAAGTGTTTTTTACCCTCGCAATCGCGAGAAACTTCAATTCGAAGTCAATGATCCTCGACAAATCGAAGGATATTTCTTTACATCATATTTGTAATGAACAAACAACGTGTCGAGTGTCCAAGCAATTCTCCGTCAATTTTATCCCCTTCGTACGTTTCTAAAGACAAGGAGGTAAGTATATAAAGTCGTTGATAATTTTATGTCGTCGACAGAGACGAACGATGTGATATAACATAACCGCGAAATACCGGCTTTTAGAGAAACCGTATATATATACATACATACATACATACATATATATATATATATATATATATATATATATATATAAAAGCATAGACGTATACTAACATAAGGACGGAGGTACTATAGTACGGTGAGGTCGTTTGCACTCGCCCAGCGTGGCAAGCTCTTTAATTTACGCACGGTGGACTCGCTGCCAAGAAAAGTGAACGGACCCTCGAGCTCGCTCGCGATTTTCGACGACGAGTAACGCTCGTGGCCCGAGTTACGAGGATGAGAGAAAGACGAGATCCGTCTCGAGTCGTAAATCCTCTTAGCGTTGAAGATACGGAGCGAATCGTTTTTATTCATTTTCTTCCGAAAGATTGATCGAACAGATAATCCTACGAATAAAAGTGAATCGATGACGAGCTGTAGAAAGTACGTTGATCAGAATAACAATATCACAAATACTGACTTACGGACTCGTGCGTTTACCGGAGGACGAAAAAAATATTTCGCCCGCCAAGTCGAATATTGGATAGTTTTGTCATAACCACGGTCTTACATACAGGTCTGTCAACTCCTGGGAGTAGGGGTGACTCGCTTGTTGAAGCAGTTTTTGGAAGTTCACGGTTTGACCATATGCGACACTGCAATCGAGTGCCGATTGGGTTGCGCAAGCGCACTATTAACTTGACTAGCAAAAAATAAAAACAATATTATTGTCGGCAAATCTTGAAGATTATTAAATTAAATATCGCACAACATTAATAAGAGCCGAGAAAGTGTTGAACGTAAATGGAGAAAAAAATCGCACAGAGCCAACGAAAACGATGATTATGAGGTTATGTCATGTCGACACTCGATAGCAGCGCTGCAGGTGGC
>JAPYZT010005565.1:0-14731 GCA_030522965.1 Tryphoninae sp. A BG-2022a
CAACAACAACAACAACAACAACAACAACAACAACAACAACAACAACAACAACAACAACAACAACAACAACAACAACAACAACAACAACAACAACTACAATAATAATAATAATAATAATATCTTATATATTATTATATAATTACAATTATAATTATTATTATTACTATTATCATCAAAGTTCATCAATTGAAAACTAACCCACGCTCGGTCTTTGATACGAGAACTATACAACCGTAAGTTCCAATCCGTTCTTTGCAATTCGGCGTGTGTATGCGTGTGAACGAATTATACACATACGTCGCATACCAAGGACGAGTGTGATAAACAGATAGATCGAGTAAAGAGCAAAACGCAGGTCGGGAAATCGTCGAGAGAGATAATTTCCTCTCGAATGTGTATTCCTACCACTAAAGCTCACTACAAGGCAAATGGAGAAACTCCTTGCTGCGAGTATACTATGTATACTCTACACATCGACGTATATGGGGCGTTCCGTCTCGACTCGATCATCACCGAGACCTTGGCCTTTTTCGTTTTCCAATCGCTATGCCGTAGTAACTAATCAAAATTTAAAATGCCGTAGAAAAATGCTCAGACTGAGTTTTTCAAAAAATATACATTTCCGCTGTAAATTTTTCTTAAATTAAAAATTGTACATTTTTTTATAAAAAAGAAAAACGATATTCTAATTTTTTAAACAAATTCGGGTGGGGTCTATTTATTTCCCACGCTACTGATATAAAAATTTGAATTTTTCGAAATTGTTCATTAGAGCTTGTTTATATAGGAATATTTTCAAATGGTGGTTCTTGTTACCTTTTTTATTGCTGTGCAACGTGGCTATTGGAAAATAAAAAAAATTATACGGTCGAGACAAGGTCGAGTTAAAGTGAACATGCCCATATAATATTCGCTTACATATATAACAATATATATATATATATATATATATATATATTTGTACGCGGATGAGACGGTGAACATGGAATGGGTTCCTGTTCCGTGTACGTTACGTAAGTGGTATAACGAAGACAGGGGCAGCCGTTAATGAGTGGCACACGAGGCGGAGGGAAACGCCGCGACGAGCCCTTCGGGACCTCCTGTCGCTTTTCCCCCACCCCTACCTCTGGCTCCTCGTATTTTCATGCTTAATTGCTATTTGTGCTCCGTCATCGTGCTCGGGGCGTTGTTGAACGAGTGAAGACGAGATAGCAGACAGATAGAGAGAAGGAGAAAGAGGAGGGGGGGAGGGATAAGAGTGTGAGTCCGTGTGCATGAGCAGGGTGCCACGAAGGAGAATTGCATCTGAAGTGAGCTTATAGATGTAGAGCTCGGATCGTAAAAAACTTTGAGGCTAGAGGCACTAAAATGGAGACGCGGGTTATAAATTAAACATAATGTAATTTGTTATTGATTTATTTCTTACGAAAAATATATATTCATTATTTTTAATCATTAGATGATTTATTTCTCGACATAATTTGTAAGTAATGTTTTTATTGATAATTACATTGTCGTATTAGTGAAATCAAAAAACAATCTACAATTTTTTTTTATAGAAATTAATGAGGATGCCACAAATAGACGGCATATTGGAAAAAGAACCTTTTATCTGCCTTCAGAATTTTATATGTGCCTACGTTCTTTAATTCTATGAAATCTCTGCTCCTTCTGACTTATCGTACGTTTTTCTGTTCTTCAAATTTTCCCCTATGTTAACTACTCGAGTCGCTGAAAGCTCTGAAGCATCGAACAACGAATTCCAGGGGGTTGTTCATCTCGTCACTTAAGTTCTAAGATGCTGCTGTACTTCGCTTCGTAGTTCCAGAAAAAGAACGATGACATATTTAGAGCGGGTTATAACTTGTCTATCCAAGTCTAATCATGATAGACCATATTTAATAGCCTCTTAAAAAAATATTGTTAAGAACCGACCAACAAGCGCAATATCTACATATGGCGCTTATTGGTCAGTTCTATTGGTCAGTATAAAGTCGCCTAGTAGATATGACACTTATTGGTCAGACTATACAATAAGTGCTATATCTACTAGGCGACTTTTTATACTTTCCAAAGTATGATCAATAGGCGCTATACCTACTCGGCGACTTTTTATAATTTACAAAATCTGATCAACAAGCGCCATATGTACTATGCAGCGTTAATAATGCCTAACGTCTGGCCAATAATCGCCATATCTACTAGGCGACATATAATATCCAGAGTTTGACTAATAAATGCTGTATCTACCTAGCCGACGTTCTATAATTTTCAATTTTACCAATAAGCACTATATCTATTGAGCAGTGTTAATGATTTCTAACGTCTGACCAATAATCGCCCTATCTACTAGGCGACATAGAATGTCTAGAGTTTGACCAATAAATGCCGTATCTACCTAGATGACGTTTGATAATTTTCAATTTGACCAATAAGCACTGTATCTACTGAGCAGCGTTAATGATTTCTAACGTCTGACCAATGAACACCATATCTACTCGGCGCCTTTTTATAATTTATAAATTCTTATCAACGAGCTCCATGTCTACTAGGCGACGTGAAAAATTTTCACCGTCTGCCCAGCAAGCGAGATATCTACTGGGCGACTTTTTATAATCACTAAAGTCTGACCATGGTTCATCATATCTATTAGAACTTGTTTACATTCTTAAAGCTTGATCGTGGCATGGTATATTTACTAAGTGACATTTTTGTATACAAAAATAATTCTGGAAAGCACGATTAAGTATGGAGGAGAAATCGTATTGATCACGTCTATGAAGGCCAGATATTAGTGTTTGTGTGTATGTCCACGGGGAATTGCGATGGATAGCGATAGTGGCTAGATAGGAAGCGTCGAGAGGTGAGTACGGCCAGTGAGAAACACTTCTCTGCTCTCTTGAGAGCTTTAAATTAATTTGTCTCTACAGTTCGAGTTCCACACCTATGTATACGGTATATGCACGTAGTACGTATAGATATGTCGGCGTGTGGCACGAGACTGTTGAGACCACTCTCGGGCACTTTGGGAACACATTCTTGTCTTCGCCTCTTAATATCCAACTCTGTATAGAATTTCGAAGCTCCGGCTAAAGATAAAGTCGATTTATTTCTTTCAAAGATATTGGACGGAGATTTGAGAAATGGGATTGACAAAAATTCATCCCTCTCACTCCCTCTCCCTCTCCCTCTCCCCCCCCTCTCTCTCTCTCTCTTTCTTTAATGTTAGTGACATTAATTTTTGTCAAATTACCATAATTTTTAAATCCGTCACATATAATTTATACAAGTTCAGTCATAACTTGTTCTTTAATTCAAACATAATTGTATTAGTTTAAATAATTTTATATTCGTATTAAAATGTTGACATTTAATTTATCCATTAAGCTTTTTTTAATTACTCGCTTTTTTCATATGATTTTTACCATAATTATATCAGATTGAAAAATATCATTTTATCTGTTACTTTCTTCTTTAATCATTTGATTTTTTCTTAGCTATGAATATTTATGTCCACAGAACAGCAATATTACAAATTTTGCATCTTTTGTAACCCGAGGGTTGAAATAAAAAAAACTGCATAAATATTCCTATTTACAAAAATTCGATAGGGAACGAAAGAGCTGCGCAACAGTCTTTGTAGTTCTCGTGTTCTCCGTCTCTTTCGCGTGCGCTTTTCATCTTTGTCTCTGAAATATTTAACGAGAACGAAAATGTGGATTTGAGTGGATCGTTTCGTCGAGAGCTTTCGCCGATACACGAAGCTTTTTTCACTCCATCTCTATCCACACATACCATAGGCACTGTTGGATAAAAGCTGTGGCGTCGGAAATATCTCGTCACACAGGGAATAATAAAATAATATTTTTTTTCTTTTTTTTTTTTTTACAATAAGTTTGCGGATGGTAAAACTAGTTCGCAGTAATGGAATACCAGTGAGACGCGAAAGGAAGAGAGACTCGTGCGTCGAAAGGTTTTAGCGAGTTGGCGCTACCCGTGACAAAACGACAAAGAAGCCAACAAAAAAAAGAAGACAGAAAATAAAAAAAAAAAAGACGGTGCGTGATATACGCGTACACATTGAGTAACGCACCATCAAATTCAGGGTTGTCAGACGATCTGAGAGAGCTGACGGAAAACTTTTCAACGTGATGGAAATTCACACATATATTTTTTTTTTACTTTCTGTTTTTGTATACATGTGTACATTCGATAAATCTCCAGAGATCGGTTTAGTGCTGAAGCCACCTTGATGGAAGGAGGTGGAAAAAAAAATTGCCAAACGGTTCCGGCCGCTTACCCTGGAGGCATGTGCAACCCCTGCCCATTCCTCTACCGGGACATTTTTTTCTACCACGGTCGAGGACGAATGAGATAAGGCACGAAGTCGTTAATTTATCCGAAAGCCGGGCTGGGACCATGGATGGGAGTTGGGGCTGGTCCACTGACCCGATAAAACTGTCATCTCCATCCTTCTCTTCGAATCCCGAAGCCAAATTTTTTTTTGTTTCTACCCTTTCCGATTTTTCCAACGAGGTAACAACGTATGGGTTTCCGGTTGGAAATTTCTGGACACTTGCCTGGGGAGAATTTTATCAAATACATATATTCAGCAACAAGTTGATTCCGTTGAGTTCGATACAGTCCAATATGGTGGTACGAAATACGAAGGAGAATATTCGTGACAACTACGTAGATTGAAAATGAAAAAGCAATTATTAAATTGTCGAAAAATGGTCGATGAAAAATTGTTACTGTAACGGAATAAAAGATTTGATGCGACCAAGGAATCTTCATTCCTCGAATAGAAAAACATTTTCAACCATTTCAGAAAAAACAAAAACATGTTTTTTTCAAGTAATGTTTTTTTTTAATTTAACAATCATTTTGTAAACAAATTTTGTACTACGTCACTTTTGTTAAAAGTAATTGAAAAATGTATATTTCTTATCGTGGTATTATTTTTTTGTAATATTTTTTTCGAAGAATGTTATATTTTTTAGATTTTTACAATATTTTTCGTCAATGACGTAGTCATGAGAATTGTTCGACAAGAAGATCTTGTTCGAAAAAGAAAGAGGGAGGTGTGTATATAGGAGCCTCTTTTTTACAAACGTGGCAGTAATGAGAAAAATTGTGTATAGCAGATTTCCGTCGGCGTAGTTGTTGTTCCCGACTCCACGAAAACTTTTTCCTCTCTAAAGTGCCAAGAAAGGAACCACGGTACATGGCAAACATGTACGTAGGATATGAAGGATTCTCTAGAAATTCAGCTACTTTTTTTGCATCAACCTCAAACATTTTTGAAACTCTGCCAGGTTGTCGTACTAGTTGGAAAGACGTTCTGTGAATTATTTCCTTTTTTTTAAGTTCGTACCTTCAATGGAATTCTTACCATAAATCTGTCAGTTTTATAAATACCAACTTTTACTAACAAATGTTTATTTTCTCCCTAATTCGACAAAAAACTTTTCTAATTATAAAATTTTATAATTTTTTATAGAACGATCGAAAATTTTCGAGTTTAGGTTAATTTTTAAATATTAATATTAAATAATGTACAAATATTGCCAATATTCTTTCTCCACTTTCAATTAAAAACAGACATTATTTACCATGTAATTGACATAAATCTCACGATATATCTTTATTTACAAAAACGATCTGCAAAACTGAAAAAACTAATCAACAAATGACGTAATCAAGATGCAAGTTAAACCTTGCAATTTTTTTCTCGTTACATTGCTTCTACATAGATTTGATTTATTCATGAAGCATAACCCTTTGAAAAAAAACAGATAACTGGAAACGTATTCGCTCATGGAGAAACTTGACCCATTGGCCAAAAGTACGAACAAACAATATTCCAATTTTCTAAATAACGATATTTCAATCAAGGTTCATTGCACTTTTATTAAAAAAATGTTTTCAATGAAAGACAAACTATATAAAACATTTTACGTTGTTTTATTTTACATCAACCTGCAAATGACAAAACTTAACAAAACGAAGTTTATGCAACCCGTACTTTATCTTTCGGCGATTCTGAAAGATAATACACGAGAACGATAATGCTATTATTACTGCTGAAGCCACCAAGGCTAAATCCGTATCACTGCGGATATTGGATACTATCGTCTAGTACAAAACGAACAGTACACCGCAAGAAAGCAAGGGAGAGAGAGAGAGAGAGAGAGGGAATGGATTTTGTTCTTGTCTCTGAGGGAACAGAGAAAATGTGAGAAATGTATGGCTGCGCAGAATAGTTGCTGGGTCTGCGGACGGAAATGTTAAACTGAACTGAATCTTCTATCTCAAGAATTTGTACTACTATAAGTATATATACATGCACATATATATATATATATATATATATATATATGTAAAGAAATGAATACATATATGGGTGTGTGTTGTGTGTGTGTGTGTGTGTGGGTGTGTGTTCATACGAACGCTAGGAATTCTCAATTCTCGCTGAGCTGTAGAACACGAGAGAGGGCTTACCCTTTTAACGAGAGAGCAAGACAGAGTAGACCAGGAGACGAGGGAAGTGAGTGAACAAGAGACGAACTCCCAAGGGTTGCATGTGTCTCACGAGAATGACACCGCCACTTTAATCCACATGGAGACCCTTTCCGGAAAATTACACGTTCTGACGCTCGCTTTAAATCGCATATATATTACAATTCTAAGCAATGTCGACTACCGACAGCAAGAGAGAGGAAGAGATGAGATAGCGAGTCTTGGTTAACATAAAAATTAATATCGTTACAGTTGATGAAGTCGAAGGAGCTAATATATTTCCGGCAACAAATTGAAAAACTAAATTATATTTCCTCAAATTTAACGCATTATTCGGTAATATTTCCACAGCGGTTTTAAGCATTTTCCAAATTTGAATGAAAATAGATGCGTGTAATTTCCTCGTATGGAAATTATGATCTTTTATTTTTTACGGACGTTCTCGACGAATCTCAACGGTCCATGGTACCGGGCCACTCGCATGATGATTACAAGCCAGCATGGAACTCCGCAAAATAAATTCAACGAAGCTTCCAATTAGCGCACTGGGGTCATGAAGATAGCGGGAAAAAGGGGTGAAAAGATAACGCTATAGATAGAGAAAACGCGAGGGTTTATTCGATAAATCCGAGTGAAAATCCAATTGCACAGTCGAAATCTACACAAAATTCGAGACAGGGGGTGCGCGAGCTTTCGCACACACATAGATACATGCGCGAGTATTCTCACGAGTGGTCGATCCGGTCTGATATTCGAGACGGTGTTTGGATACCCGAGCTTCATTCTCTCTCTCTCTTTCCTCTTCTCGCATTCCCATTCCATCTCGGTCTCTCTCGCTCTTCAAATCGAATACGAATAAGTTTTGTTTGTAAAAAAATGTTAAACGAAAACTAAACTTGGTTTAAAAAGAAAACGGTTTCTCGCCTAATCTTTATCCGGACCGATAAACGATCGGAAATATTTCCTACCTTTTATTAGAGAAACAAATTTTATTTTGTCTTATTTTTCGATGCGGCTTTTTCATTTTTCGAGAGGAATTTTTAATATAGCGTAGAGATTCATAAGATAAATTGGATTTAAATTTTTTGTTTTTTATTTTTCAATTGATATTTCCGATAGCATTTTATGTATTTGAAATTCAATCGGAGTGGAATATTGTTCGAAAGCATGAAATTGATCTCGGAGAGCAGTAGTGAGGAAAAAAAATATCATTTCCACCTCGTTCTCTCGCTTCTGTCTATCAATTTCGGCGGTATAGTATCTCGGTTCCGCGAACAGATGACGATAGGCTCGCGATTCGCCTCGAAAAGCTTAGCGGCTTTCGATATTGCCGTTCCAGCATTTAGCGTCATACACACGTCGGCTCTTGTTAGCTGTGAGGGCAGTTTACTGCTCGACCGATTATTTCTCAACCCCCTTGACCCCAGTCCTACTCCCCCCACTCGGGCCTTTCACCCTCTCTCTGTCTCTCGTTCTCTCTTTCCCAATCGCTCTCACAGAGCCTCCAGGAAGTAGAGCTTAATCGATCACCCTCTCTCGGCTATCACTCTCTCGCGCTGCAGCAGCTTTTCTACGTCCCCAGCAACCCTCCTCGAAACACCTCCTCCCCCCTCCACCCTTGCGCCTGCATTTGCTCACGGCACATCGTTACGGCGTCAACAAACGAGGTGATCCTTCAACTCAATTTACTACACGTTAAAAAATAGGTACCTCACAAAGATAACTAAAAATTATTTCTCAAAAATGATAGATTTTTGTAAATACAGAGTTAAGGTTATTGCAATGATTATTATGATTAATTGTTCAATCTACGATTTTTTATTACTTATTTCAAACTAGTTTATACCATTTCGTTGGTTATTTATTATTGATTAAATTATTAATTCCAAATGAAATATTTTCCTAAATTAACTAATCAAGTATGTATTAATTGTTTAATATTATTTGATTTCGTGTTTGTTCATTCGTTATCGTTCTAGTACTTTTATTTCAATTTATCCAAATGTCGCGCAATAATAATTATTATTAATTGTCAAATCTACGATTTTTCATTATTTATTTAATATTATTTTTTATTAAATTATTAATTCCTAATGAACTATTTTCCTAAATTACCTAATCAAGTATGTATTTAATTATATTCACCATTTATTAATTCTTTAATATTATTTAATTTCGTATTTGTTCATTCTTTATCGTTCTAGTACTTTTATTTCAATTTATCCAAATGTCGCGCAATAATAATTATTATTAATTGTCAAATCTACGATTTTTCATTATTTATTTAATATTTTTATTAAATTATTAATTCCTAATGAACTATTTTCCTAAATTACCTAATCAAGTAATGTATTTAATTATAATCATCATTTATTAATTCTTTAATATTATTTAATTTCGTGTTTGTTCATTCTTTATCGTTCTAGTACTTTTATTTCAATTTATCCAAATGTCGCGCAATAAGAATTATTATTAATTGTTAAATGTACGATATTTCATTATTTATTTAATATTGGTTTACACTATTCCGTTGGTTATTTATTTTTATTAAATTATTAATTCCTAATGAACTATTTTCCTAAATTACCTAATTAAGTACTAATTTAATTATATTCATTATTTATTAATTATTTAATATTACATGATTTCTTGTTTTTCTCATTCTTTATTGTCCTACTACTTTCATTTCAATTTATTCAAACGTCGTGTAATGCTTGTGTTCCTACGATTCTACAAATATTGCTCATTTGAGCAAGAAATGCATTCTGTTTCTGGGTCAGCCTACATGGAAAACGAGCCAGTACCTATATATAGGATGTATATCCCCAACGGAGTATCTTCGTATCCGCAAAGCAGAGTCGAACGTCGTTTGTGTAACGGAGTGGCGTGTGAGAAGAGTCCCTATACCCTCCGCTAGCCCCTTTGATAGTCTATGCTAATGCAGAAATGTTGCCGTAATGCAACGACATCGGACGAGAGTATTCCGCACGAGCCACATTGGCTTGCGGGCACAGTTGGTGGCATCGATACAGTCGTACACCTGGCTTGGTAGCGGTTTCGTGTATAATCAGACGATAGAACCCCTAAGGTCCATATGAAACCTTCTAGTTTCCCACTTTGCCTTCGAGAAACGTGACGAGAGATGCCACGGTGCTCTCTCTCCCTTTCTCTCTCTCGTCTAATGCACCAGAGGCACAAATGCAACCAGAATGCATCGATGGTTCGACGAAATGCAGGGCATCACTGACATTCTACCCATATGTAGAAATTTATATGCGTATCGATGCTTCTCGAATGTTTACCAGCGAGATAAATCACAAAATTACCCAATAGTTTTGATAGCAAAATAATCGTCGTATTTTTATCATAATAAATAATCATTAAACTTCTGAATTTTTTCGGTTTCGATAAAGAAAATTATATCTCGTATCGTTACTGAATAAAAAAAAGGTAGAGATTTATTCATACGATATAATTCAAATTATATAATTCTTCGATTTTTTTGTGTTATTCATAAAAATAATTAATTTGTAAAGAATAGTCGATATTAGCGCAGTAGTAATTAAACAATTTAACGAATGAGGGGGAAGGTAACGATACTTTTAATTTTGCCGGGCAAACAAAGAGGGCTCTCGTGAAATCGACGCTAAAATAGATAAAGCGAGAGAGGCGCGAATCCAGGTGGCTAGTAAAGTCGTAGCAAAACGCCGATAAAAGGAGCTTCGCGTAGTAGATACTACGTTAGCTCTGTTTGCTCGTGGTAGACTCCTAGACCAAAGGGAGAGAGAGAAAGAGAGAGAGAGAGAGAGAGAGAGAGAGAGAGAGAGAGAGAAGAGGAAGATAAAAGTTGACGAGCGGCTTGACGATGCTTTATACGTGGATAGGAGAACAAAGGAAAACTGAGTGGTCTTCTGCTGTGCAGAACAGAACGACCAAACGGGCTTTTTGTAGTCCGTTGAAAAGAACAAGCCCGTGAAACTAATTATTTTCATTGTTTCGTACTAATTACTGTTGATATTGGCACGTTTTAATGAAAATCTTGTAATTAAACAAGAGCAACGATACTTATGGAAAAACAATCTGTCTCGAGTATTTATATACTTGCACATTCGAGACAAAATTATATGAATTTAGATTCAATTAATTTTGTACAGACCTCATATGAAGAAACACTTGCATCTTATTGTTAGACGACGAAAATAAAAAAAAATGGCAAAATTATATCAATTTCTATTCATATAATATTGTAATTTTTTTTAAATTTTTGTCGCATACGATCAAAGTGTTTCTTCATATGAGGTTCGTGAAAAATCAAACTGTAATGATTTGATCGTAAATTTAATTTTCATTAATTCGAATGAACCTTTACAAAGTTTTGGTAAAAATTCTGATAAAACTTGATTCATTTTTCAATGGATGCAAGAGCTGTTTTCACTTTGACCAAGGATGGAGGAGATAGATTTTATCGCAATATTAACACGATCGCAACGTTATAAATAATGGCAAAAAACATTTCGAATAAACGAGGGTCAATTTATCTATTTACCTAAAAAATAAAAGAAATTACCCTGGTAAAAAGTAGATAGATTCTTCGAATAGACGAACATAAACACTTTTTTTGCAGAAGATGAAAGCGATTCGACCTTAATAAATGTCAATGGACCTCGAATAATTTCTGATCACCATTCATGACCAGTTTTGTTTCGTTTGCATTGGTAATTTTTTTTTCAGCGACGAATACGGTATAAATGCAGTCCGATGAAGCGCAATCACATCTCCATTTTATCAGCCTCCCCCCTTCCCCTCTCGTCGTTTGACGCACGATAGTCACACCGAATACGATGCACTCATTTCATATATTCTGACTACTGTGTTGTTCAGTCGAGCTTTTTCGCGGCAGCTGGCGCGATGTGCTCTCTCTCTCTCTCTCTCTCTCTCTCTCTCTCTCTCTCTCTCTCTCTCTCTCTCTCTCTAGCATTGAATTATTCGTCCGTCAGTGACTGATAAAAAAAAAAACAACACTCTCTCAGGGGAGGAATGTAAATGATACTATGAAACGTCCACTGGTAGGGAATGAGAGAGTGAGAAACAGGAACAGAGAGAAAGAGAGAAAGAACGTGTGCATAGAGTTGAAACAAAAATGGAATAAATGCGCCTGATGCAGCTGGTGGCATCAGCAGTATCGCACGGTGAACTGTGACAACACGCGAACTTGTTACACTGATGTTGGACATCCGCGCGCATCATCCCATTCTCGTAATCCATTATTCATTGTTTATGTGTGTATATTATATATATATATATATATATATATATATATATATACATGTGTGTATATATGTACATAAACACACATATATATATTTTTATATTTATATTTATATATGTGTGTGTCGGTATATATATTGGCTGTTGTCGTAAATTCGTTAACCACAGCGTTGCTCATTATTAAAAAATGAATAACCAAATGAAAAACGCGTCATCGAATCTTGGACGAGAAGATTTATGCATTTAATCGATATCGCTTAATTAATGGATCGACATGTTTTTAAAAATCGGTAAACGAAGATACGTGTAAATGTGAACAATAATGAGCTTATGTGACGACAGATAAACATATTATGATACGATTAGAGAGGTTTGAATTCATTTATATTCATTGACACGAACATATGGGATGACGCGCGACTGATGAATGAAAAAAAAAGTTAATTCGAATATGAATAATTTTCCAGAGTACTTTTCAAAAGTCCCCACAAATTTCACTATAGATTTCCATTTTTTTTTTACTGAGGACGTTTTTGTTTACTGAAACTCCTCATATTCCAAAGTGCAGACCTTTTTTTCTCTTTGATCACGTTTACACTTATTATTATTATTATTAGGCAGTTTTTATTGCACAACTTTTACATAAGTTTTTTACAATTTCTTACATCTAATTACGCCTCCTCTCTACTTTCTTTTCTGCATATCTCTTCTATTTCCCTATAATACCCACATATCTCTTCCTGTATCCCCCCCCCCCCAACATATTTATTTACCACTTCCCCTCTTATCACCATCGCGTCTATTCCCCTCACCCATTCCTCCACTGTTTTTCTTGCTTTCTCTGTAACCCTCTCCCATCCTTTTCTACACTCTATTAGGTGTTCATCACGTTTACACTTATTTTTTTTATTTACTTTGCAGAAAATCTAAAATCCGATAAGATTGCAATATTTTGTTAAAATCGATCAGATCGAGTGATTATCGTTTTAATTTAATGAAACGCGTTTTTTGATAACGTCATTCGGTCAATCGTTTTCGAAATTTCAATATTGGTAAAACAGAAAGTATGCCGAGTAATGAAGGTGAAAATAAAAATGAAAATATAAACAAATTGTAATAAAAAATCAGCAATCATACTTCATCGATGAAACAATTTCTATAAATAGCATTCCCCTCTCGAAGTGTCGTTTAATCTCCCCCAAAAGTTTTCACTCGCGAAGTTCAAACTGTCCCTGATACGCGAAGACCTTTATCAAAAGATAAGTTTCTCTGTCTCTCTCTCTCTCTCTCTCTCTTTCTCTCGTGCTCAAGGATATGAGAGTAATATGTCGAAATACGGAAACTGATGCGAGCCGTTTGTCGAAGAGATCGGAAAAACGTCTCTCGGGGGAAAGGTTGTCGAGAATCAGGACTCTCCGTCTTTTTCGCTCACACATTTTTCCCTTCGCCCTTCGGGCGATCGTTTCCCCTATTTTCATTGCCGAACGTTTCCTACCCATCTTCATCCCCCCCTCCCGGCCCTTCCCCCCTCCATATATTCATCGCCTATACCACCGCTTTTTTATTTCTCACTCGCTCACTGCCAAAAGCTTCGAGTTCTCTCTCTCTTTCTCTCCTCACTTCACACACCCGCGATACTGACCTGCAAAATTGAGATAGGAAACCGTTTTGGTCACGCCATTTCGTGAAACGCCTCCTCTTTTGCTGTGGCTACGTATTTCCTTTCCGTGTTCTGTCATGTGCACCCTTTCCTCAAGCTTCCGCTTCGATATGTTACGTAATGTAACCGTATATATACATACATACATACATACATACATACATACATACATACATGAAGGGATAAGGCTGTACGGAAGAAACAGTAATATAACAAAAATTTAATTTTTTTTATTCGTAAATAAAATATTAAAGGGAATCGAAGAGCCCTTTTCTTACTTCTTTTGTAATTTGCAAACTCGCAGGCCAGCGAACTTTGATTGATAGTTTGTTTTTCCCGATACGAAAACTCGACTTTTTTCCGTACAAGAACCAAACTTCGAGTAAAATTCTAACACACGAATGTTATTGTTAATATAAATCGATGTAACAGCAGCAACTGTTCCCATGCCCCGAAATTGCGAGTTGGTCTGTAAGCAAAGATGTAGCAAGCTTGAGATATTTTCTTTCTTCTCGTATTTTCTCGAACGCTGGCTACGTCAGCATATTTTTTTTCTCTTCGCTTCCCTCGTTCCGGATGTGCACAAGAAAATTCGTGAAATAAAAATGGATAAAGAGGAAACGGGAAATCAAAATTGAACGAGCTGATCGAGACGAGGCTCGCATAGCTCACCGAGTAACCGCACAAAGAATAAGGTAACTTCTCGATTCTATTGATAAATTCGAGTCGGCCCACGCCGTTTACAGAGAAATATGAATTCTTTAACTGTCAAATATATTTTATTCAAGAAATAAAATCATGTTTTATTCCAATAAAACGTCAATAACAAAGTTTTGCGCAATTCCGATCAATTTTTCCTTTGACTCGGAAAGTTAATTTTTTTCCCCCAAATGAAAACGATGATTATTTTATTTTCCAAAAAATCGATAGATATCGATTACCGATCGATAATTCGTCATCTTTATCGTTGCAACTTTAATCCCGCCATCCAATTATTTAAAAAAAGCAATTACAAATTTCAGTGCACATTAATATGACGTTTTATTTTATTTACTCGGTGATGAAAATGTTAATTGAATTTCATCGCGTCGAAACCATGAAACAGAATTTCGTCGCAATAACATACAAATGTTACTAGGCAATTTTCATGTGAACGAGGAAGCAGGTGCGAGGATAACGATTTCGGGTGGTCGTACTTGGAAAGTGACGAGAGAACGATTATTATACCGGACCGACATAATATCCGTTTATATATATATATATATATATATATATATATAT
>JAPYZT010005566.1:0-16224 GCA_030522965.1 Tryphoninae sp. A BG-2022a
AGAGAGAGAGAGAGAGAGAGAGAGAGAGAGACGAAGCGAGAGTTGCAGCAATCGAGCGAGGAGAGACGCGAGGGCATACGGGCAAAGTTGCTGCGGCATTAGGGACGATGGACCCTTCGAGAGAGGGAGAGTCTCTCTCTTCCTCTTGCTCGTTCAACTCTCCTGCTCCCCACGGTGTTCAGTGCATTGCCAGTTTGAAGCTCGTTCACCTTGAGCTCTTGAGGACAGTGGAGCTCATTCGTTCAATTTCTGTTTTGCGAACCTACGTACGTTCTCCAGGCTACGATTTTCTTCTCTTCGTTCAAGTCCTACGAAGGATTCTCCATTGCAGACTACACTTTCGTTATTCGTCCTCGAATTACACCAAGTCTGTGCGTAAGGTTAATTCAACGTTCGCGAGAATTTTATCGTGTGCGATTTTAATTAATCCTTGCCTTTAATTTTTTCCTCAATTCGAAGTTTTTATCATTTTTCCAATATTTTTGTACTGTAATTTTTACATCGCCACTTTAGTTAAAATTCGCAAAGTTACGGACTGATCTTTCATTATTTTTTTTTTCTTCTCGATCCATTTAAAGTTATCGTCGAATCGATCATTTTTTTAACAAACAAGATTATTTAAAATTGTAAATTAATTATTGGAGAATTTTTGGGTAGATGATAAACCCAATTAAATATTTTTACATTTTCTTAACGAACAAGATTATTTAAAAAAAGAAATTAATTTTTGAGATTTTCTGGGTGGGTGATAAATCCAATTAAATATTTTACATTTTTTTCAATGTACAAGATTATTTCAAATAGTAAATGAATTATTTGAGAATTTCTAACAAGATGGCAAATCCAATTAAATATTTCAATATTTTCTTAACGAACAAGATTATTTAAAAAAAGAAATGAATTTTTGAGATTTTCTGGGTGGGTGGTAAATCCAATTAAATATTTTACATTTTTTTCAACGAACAAGATTATTTCAAGTAGTAAATGAATTATTCGAGAATTTCTAACAAGATGGCAAACCCAATTAAATATTTTAACATTTTCTTAACGAACGAGATTATTTAAAAAAAGAAATGAATTTTTGAGATTTTCTGGGTGGATGGTAAATCCAATTAAATATTTTACATTTTTTTTCAACGAACAAGATTATTTGAAATAGTAAATGAATTATTCGAGAATTTCTGGGAAGATGACAAGCCCAATTAAATATTTTAACATTTTCTTAACGAACAAGATTATTTAAAAAAAGAAATGAATTTTTAAGATTTTCTGGGTAGATGGTAAAATTAATTAAATACTTAATTTTTACATTTTCTCAACAAACAAGATTATTAAAAAAAAACAAAAAAACAAATGAATGATTCGAGAATTTCTGGGTGGATGGTAAATCTAATAAAATATTTTTACATTCTTTCAACAAACAAAATTATTCACAAAAACAAATGAATTATTCAACAATTTCTAGATAGATGGTAAAGTTACTTAAACATTTCCACAATTTGATGAAAATTGATTTATTTAATTCGTGACATGTATAACAATAATACTTGAAACTTGTTTCACCCTAAATTACGTTTAAGAGGGTAGGAGGGAATGAGTGGCGAAGAGAGGGCATTGGGGCGGTTACTAAATGTATAGCCACACCGAAAACACGTGGACCAAAATTGGCCACTGGGATAACTAGCTGTTAAACGCCGGACGGTAAAACTTTTGGCAGGTTGCTGGTAGCAACCACACGCGACCTTGTCAAACCTGCTGGCGTCGACTCGTACACTCACGCGAGATCGACGCGAGAGTGTCCTTCCTTTCCCTTTTCGCAGCCTCTTCGTTCCAGCGAACTAGTAACCGACATCCTTAATTCCCTTAAAAAAAAAACCACAATAAGGAACAAAAACAAAACGGAAAAAAAAAACTTACTTCAAGAAAAAAAAAAACAGGCTGTATAACCGTAGAGGTCATGAAAAATTAGAGATAAAGAAAAAGAAAAAAAGGAAGGTGGTAATTAAAACGAGATCGTGGTAGTGGAGTGTGCGGCAGAGAATAAGCAGACCTCGCTGCGGATATCGTTTTTCCAGCCGGTCTGAAAACGATACTCGCTCCCTCTTTCTCATGTTTATCTCAGTTCCTTTTTACTCTTATCATTCACTCCCCACTCCTCGTTCTTTTTTTTCTCTCTCTCTCTCTCTCTCGCTTCCTCTCGTTCTCACTTGGTACCTCCAGCTCTTCTCTCGGCTATGCGATCTCGAGGTCTCTCTGCAAACTTCGTACGGTCTCTCGTGCCTCTCACCGGTAGTAAACACGTGTCTATTTGCGTCCACGTTTCGGGTATCGGCGAATTTTTGTTCTCGCTCTTTCTTGCCCTCTCTCACTCTCATCTCCGAAATATCTCCTTGGCACATATCCTAAATTTTGACCGTGGTCACTGTTTCAATGAAAATACATGGATTACGTACTTTTGTAATAAAATAATAATGCTAAATTGGACTTGTAAAAAAAATTAAATAATTATATAATATAATTATAAAGTCATTATGAAAATAATAAAAAATGATCTTAATTAATTGTATAATAATAGTAATAATAATAATAATGATAATGATAATGATAATGATAGTAGTAATAATAATAATGATAATGATAATGATAATGATAATGATAGTAGTAATAGTAATAGTAATAATAATAATAGTAATAATAATAATAATAATAATAATAATAATAATGCTGATGATGATGATGATGATGAAGATCGTTTATCACCAAAGTTTCATTATTATTGACGACATTATCATAAAATCATAGTGATCGATTAATATGTCATTCGACCGGTTTTCCAACTCGGACTCTCACTTTCTTCCCGTCCCGAATTTATTTCCGTTCGTTATTGCTCTCGATGACGATGAATAAGAAGACCGGTGAAACCGGAATTCTAATATAACGATTTATCGTTATATATGTAAAATCGAGCGAGAGGACCTCGGTCTTTCTTTATTTTACAACGGAGCGTCTCACCTTTGCGTCTGGTATGTGTCATCTCGTACGACACTTCTTTATCTCGAGACTAACACGAGCATAATCGTCATCGACGATACGCGTCAACGAGAGCGACGAGACGACTCGACTCTCTTCGTCCTTGTTCGCCTCGTCTTTGAAGCGCCGTCAGGCTCTCGCCGGTATCGCCCGCGGGCACGCGAGTATTTAAAATTTAATTCCAAGATTGCGAAGTCGTGCAAATGGCAAATTGCCGAGATGGTGGCGAGAAGTTGAACTTTGGCTGTTTCGAGAACGAGAGAGAGAGAGAGAGAGAAAGAGAAAGAGAGTAGACTCAAGCTTCGAAGTCCGAATACGAAAATCTTATCGTCGATCGGTTTTTTTCCCCTAAAGTCTTTTTCTCATCCTCGCATTTCGTGTTTCTCGTTACGTGGGCGTGTACGAATCAACCAAGCGGGAAACTCGAATCTTTTCCATTCGAGAGACGAGGATCGCCATCGACAACAGCAACAACAGCGAAACAGCAGTTATTATCGTAGTTGTCGTCGTCGAGAGTCCATTTGCAAGTCACCAAGTCGTCGTCGTCGTCGTCGTCGTCGTCTACGTCGTCGTCGTCGACGACTCTCTGTCGCGCAATTAGCGCCAATCTTTAGAACCGGTTACGTAATGCTACACTACACTAGCTTACGTGTGTGGGCCGTTGGGCTGCCAAGAGACAGATAGAAAGAGAAAGAGAGAGAGAGAGAGAGAGAGAAAGAGAGAGAGAGAGAGAGAGAGAGAGAGAGAGAGAGAGAGAGAGAGATACGCGATTCTTGGTTGTCCGTAACAAAGTACTCACGCATGTCAAGCCCGAAGGAATTGAGCATTTTCCACGTTAGCCTCGTAGTACTCGTCTCTCGTGACTAGTCGCAATAAATCCTTAAATATCGTGTCAATCGTTTCTCGTGCGATCCATTTACTCCAGTATGATTTAAACAGTTGCCTACGCTGTCGATTAAACGAATTACTATTAATTTAAAAAAAGAGTGATAAGGCAAATATATGTTTAAGTGACGTTACGTCAATAATAATAATAACTAATGATAATAATAATAATAATAATAATGACGGCAATGTATTGTAATAATTATAATAGCAACGGAGATAGTATTAATGATGAAAGTTGGCGGTTTCAATGAAATTCTCGAGAGACCGCAGAGGTCACGTAGAAATTGATGTGCACATGCGAGGTTCGCTGTTGTATTGCAGCTACGCGTTAAAGTGGGTGGAGAGAGAGAGAGAGAGAGAGAGAGAGAGAGAGAGAGAGAGAGAGAGAGAGAGGGAGAGAGAGAGAGAGAGAGAGAGAGAGAGAGAGAGAAGAGAGCCGAGGGAAAATGCGAAGAGAGGCAAGAGGGAGAAAGATACCGCGATCGAATATGATAGTGCGAGCGGGGGCAATACCTGTTGGAATTGTCGAACAATGAATGGGGAGCATCGGGAGCGAGTATGCATTTTCACGCTGACTGGATTCCCTTAATTTTTGGGATAGAGGAAGAGCGAGATAGAGAGAGTGGGAGAGAGAGAGAGAGAACCAAACTGAGGTTTTGGTGACGTGGGCGCGTTATCGACGGGTTCTGTAGACGGCGATTGGAGTGAGTCTGAAGGGGAATGGGTTGGAAGTGCGGGAAACGTTCACTGCTCCAACTCCGCTATATACTCGTCAATATACATGTGTGTGTGTGTGTGTGTGTGTGTGTATGTGTGGGTGGGTGTGCGAAGGACGGTGAAGGGGAGAGAACGATCGGCGAGGGACAGCAAGGGGGTAGGGATGCTCACGCGGAGAGCCAGAAATGGAGGATTGGCAGCAGCAGCATCGAGCCGAGGGGTCGGCTGAAATAGGAGGATAACAACGACGCGTTAATTATGCGTTAACAGCCTCCAATTAGAGACCGCATCGAGCAGATTCTCGTCTCACTCGCTCCACTTTTCCTAGATATATGTATTGTACATATACACAGATATATATTTATCTTTCTATATTTTGGTGCACTCGCTAAATCTTTCTCTCTCTCTCTTTATCTCTTGTATCATCGCTTGGCTATATTTTCTCATTAGCCGTCGAAAGAATTACATCTAAACAAAAAATGTATTTTCTAAATTTTTTTCTGAAAATACACGTCTTTTTTTATATGTGGTTCAATTTTCATGAAATTCTGAGCAGTGGAAGTATGTTAAATAATTTGTTTAAGTTAGCGTTTGAATTCATGAGAAATTCAAACTTTTTCAGAAAATCGTATCTCCTGAAAAGTTATGTTTTTTCACCTGCAATGCACCGCTGTTTTCGAAATCTACTCATCATATCGACATATTTTTCTTTTTGAGGTAACAAGCACATCCAAAGGAAGGATATGTCGAGCCACTTTGTGGAAGAAACGATTCGGTCCCGAGAAAAATATATTTGAAGGTAAAAAAACGTGGTAAAAAATTTTAACAAAATTTCAAAACGATGTCAGAAAATTCTGTAACGAAATATTGAAATAATGACTTGCCACATTGTTTATAACACTTTAACCTTCAAGCGGGCGCGCGGCATCGAATCGACCGCACCCGATACATTTGCGTACATTACATTGCAATTTCTTGTCCCATGTATTTTCCATTTCTTATAGCCTGTTTCTTTTTCGTTTAATTTTGTTCAATAAATTATTTCCCAGCACAAAGATGATGTGTCCGATTATAAAAAATAAATGATTATTAATTAATTGGTGTTCTCAATCCCTGAAATCTCCCAGAAGTCTTTAAGGTTACGCGCGACTTTTGCCGTTTTAAATTACCGCGCGCCCGCTTGAAGCTTTATATGCACGCACAACAAAAATGGTCAAAATCGGACGTACGGTGGTTCCTGAGAAAAGGTACATTGAAAATAGACATTTTTTCGAACCAATGTTTTTCGACTTTCAACTAGTCCCAACATTTTTCTATTTCGAATATCCTCAAAAACCCTACACAGGAAGTTTTGACGGTATCTAAAGACTCATAGCAAAAATTTTGAAAAAAAAAAAAAAAAAAACCATTCAGCCACGTTTTGTCATAATTCTCTAGATGCCTTCAAAATTTGAACACCGCCGGTTCCCGAATCAAATTTTTTTCCCCTCCAGTAGTCTCCGAATACCAAATGTAAACTTTCTGCCACTCTGGAGGTTGAACGAAGGAATCTGACTATAGCCAGCTTCCTCCGTTCTAACCTAAACCTAAATAGCCATCCGGCTAAAATTTCGACTCGGATTGCTCAAATCCGAAGAAAATACGATTCGCATTTTCGAATTGCTCATCGCCTGTAACACCGACTTCAATACTTTTTAACAGATTAACACGCATATCCATTTCTCGTCTCGTTTGATTTTTATTATTTATTTTTCATTTCAATTCCCAAACGCATTAGGCAAAATTAGGTTTTTGAGATTCTTGCATACATAAATAGTGTCAGATACGCGTGGAGTTATGGCGGAGGAAAAATATATTTTTTCTTTTACCTCTTGACGATTCAGTATTTTATATATATATATATATATATATATATATATACGCGTTGAGTACACAGACAGCATTCATTGCTTGTACAACTGTATATAGAGTTTTCTCCTGAATGCTTGCCGAAATGTCTGAGACGTGTAAGGGAAGTTTTCACGGATAACTCGCGCTCTTTCTCCCCTTTCTCCCGTTTCCTTCCATCCACCGCGTTTGCAGCTTTTCTCGTTGAAAAACTGGGTCACCAAGAGAGTAGATGATGGATTTTCGCTGAATAGGAAAAGGGCGGATGGCGAGGTGAAGAGAAGTAGCGAGAGGAAGAGAAGGAGAAGAAGGTTGAAGTGTACGTAACTCGACGTGAAAATCTTTTGCGTAAATTTGTAGATATCTTTTCTTTTTATTATATATCTCACTCGAGAAACTAGACGATATAGGGAACTCGCGATATCTAACGTGAGAAAAGTCTCATTCTTATTCTCATCGATATAAAATTGATATAGAATCGATCTATACAACCGTTTCAAGGTCTTACTTACATCTTGAAAATGTCTTCTACTTACACTCCCTCTCATTTTCATCGATTTTGAAAAGGCTGAAGAACGAGATGGAGAGAGACAAAGAGAGTGAGAGGGAGAGAGAGGGGGGGGGGCGCACCAAGTCGAGATACGATGGTTGCAGAATGCAAGGAGAGAATGAGCGGTGTAAGCACGGTGTGTGCCAAAGGGCAATTAATTTTAATTGCCGACAAATCTTCGAGGTCTAGCAAAATCGTCTATCTCTCTCTCTCTCTCTCTCTCCCTCCCTCTCTCTCTCTCTCTCCCTCTGTCTCTCTTTTTCTCTTTCTCTCTAGTAGCATATATATATATATATATATATATATATATATATACATATGGCATAGTACAGTAAGCTTTTACGGAGGTTTAGCCAGTGAGTTTCTGGAGCTTCGCTTTCTCATTCTCTCTCTCTCTCTCTCTCTCTCTCTCTCCTCTCCTCTCTCACGCTTTTCACCGGGGAGGATGTTGATAAATGGATGCAGACAGCGATGAAAGCTTTCTCTCTCTCACTTTCGTGAGAGAGAGAAAGAGAGCAGAGATAGGGACGATGCGCTATCCGCAAGAGACGATAGCAGGAGGGAACGCGGGGGCGAGTGATGAGACGAATAGAAACGTGGATACAGCAAAGCGAACGAGCGGCGGTATCAGGATTGATGGATAGATCTAGGATGCCGAGGGGGATGGGGTTTTCTTTACCACGGGATGAGAACGTGTTGGGAGAGGTCATACGCGAAAATGCATCGGGCCAGCGAGTACTGGGAGTTATAAACGAGAATCCCGAAGCGGGGCAAGAGCAGCGATTCTATACATATAACATCCTTCAAGAGAGACCAGTGCAAAGTGGATGGGGCTTGAGGGAAGGATCAGCTCGACGAAGAAAGGGAGGGATTAATATCGTAGTCGCGTCTGGGAGTCGATCCGCGATATAGCATGACGCTTTCCAGTTTCTAGTCAGTACGATTCTTCCAGGGAATACAGTTCGCGATCTTCGCTTCAACCATTCGTACACGTTTTTCTTTTTTCACGTAATGCTCGACCGCCTCGCGTACGATCTAATCGTTTCACCCACGATGCGTCCTTTTTGTTTTTGTTTTTCCAATCTTCCATCGCTCTTTTTTGGACGTTTACACACGATATCGCCAAAGATTCTCGAATCGATTTTCATCGAGGATTATTCTACTTGACCCTTTTCCCATCGACGTTTCCATCAATTCTTCTTCCAACGATTGTAACGAACGAATTAATTATTGTGCCAAATTGTTATTCGATATTTGTTTTAATTATCAAGCGCAAGATACGTTCTTTTTTTAGTTTTATCAATATTTCTTTTTTTTTCTCTTGCGAGGAAATCGGATTTGAAGAAGAAGGATTTGTTCGTTGGTTGTAGGGTCGGTCACTCTCGTAAGTGAATTCGTGAAAACGAACGCGTTTCTCGGGTGGAGAGAAATTAATGACGAGCGTTACAAACGAAAGAGAATCTCTGGCCATATCATTGATCGTTTCTATATTTCATTCTTTTTCACATAGCCAGGAGAAACTGCTGGCTTTGCTCTTGGCCTCTCATCTGGCGCTGGCCGTGGCTGGTTGGCCTCTCGCTCGTGGTCGATAATTGAAGATCGAACGTTTCCAATCATCGGAGTACGCGACCGTGCGACATTCCACGAATTTCTTTTCTCCCTTGCCTTCGTTCCTTTCATCTTTTTACTCGTTTTCTTCCAGCGCTCCCTGAGCCTTCTCGTCTATCTCTTTCAAACTCCTCTCCTTCTCTCTCTCTCTCTCTCCCTCTTTCCCTTCCTCTATCTTTCTTTCTATTTCTCGAGGTTTCTTTGCTCTACTCGTCGATTTCTCCTTCTCACGAGAACCACCGGCCGAGCGCGTAACGAATTGCAGAGGGGCGGCCTTTCGCAGAGCGTCCGCGCTCGCGTATCCATCGACGCGAGAAGGATTTAGAAGTGAGGGAGAGACCGAACGACGTCGACGACTTCCCGGTGCTCGTTCTACGGTTCTCCCGGGAACTCTTTCTCTCTTTCTCTCTCTCATTCTCTTTCGCACACACCCTTCGGATATTGGTTACGACGTCCTGTCGATGTATATAGGTACGTAGGAGAAAGAGAAAAGTAGGTAGAAAAGGGGAGAGTGAGCTCTCGCGTGTGGGACACCTCTCCAATCGCCTGAACGACGTCCGGTAATCCTGGGTAATCTATGGCTCGTCCGTGCCTTTTTTCCTTTTTTATTTTACCTTTCCCCGAAGACCAAAAAGCACGAGACAACGTCTGGCAGCTTTTATGCCAAGTTGTACTTGGATCGACAATAGTCGGGATGGTCGTATGAATAACATTGTCTGACGATGACAGTCCATTTCTACTTCGCGAGACCAATTTCATATTTTCAACAATCGTTTTTAACCTTTCGACCAATTTTACGCTTCTTCTCATGATTCTTGTATAAAATTAAATAAAAAAGAAACATGATTCTTCGAGCGTCGCCGGAAAATAAAAATTTATTTTTCAAAATGAAACGAAATTGGAATTCTTAAGATTCTGATGAAAATTTTTCATGTAAAATTTTTTTTTTCATCAATAAATATCTTGGCTCCTACTCGGTAAAGCCTTCTAAAACTTAGCATACATTTTTATGCAACATCAAACAAGCTTTATTTAGTTTTTCAAAAAAAAAATCTAACGAAAAGAATTTTCGCTATTTTTGTAATTATACAGCAAGTACATATTACCTTGGCTGATCTTAAATTTGGCGTATCTTGTTCTTTAGTCAATTTGCAACAATTTTTCTTTATTAACTCGAGCTCGCAAACCATTTCGTCTATGAGAAAAACTGAAAAATAATTTTTCAATTTTAATGTCACGATAGAACTACCTTAATCGAGGCGATACTTGAATCGTCATCGACATAAACAAAATTACTTCCACCTATTTTTATCGCCGTAATTTCGAATGTTGTAATTAAAAAAAAAGGCCAAAACACTTTCTACCGTAAACAAATATTTCCCTCGTTTCACGTGAGGATAATGTTGATTAAAACGAGGAAGAAAAGGTGAAGTAACGCGTTTTACCGGGACGGGAATTAATTCCGGTTCCATAACGGTTGAAAACAGCCGGCGGTAGCGACGAAAAGAGTACAGATGCGTCGATAAAGAGTTAATTTTAAAGTGGTGTCGTTCCGTGCCTTTAACAATCACCCGTAACAAAGAAGGATGTTTCTTCGTTCGTCACGCAATCGCGCACGTACAAACTTTTCGTTCTTGTACCCGGGTGCGTATTACAAAAACTACACGTAGGATGGAGAATGAAGTCGAAGGAGGAGGAGAGAGTAAAAGGTAGCGCCAAAAACGAGCGCCATCGCGAAACGCGTCTAACCGTGCGAGACCGAAAACACGTGTACGCGCGCGCGCGCGCGCTACTACAACGTTAACAGGTACGACGCGTTGTAATTATATAGTATTTGGGCAACCCTCCGCCGGAAGTCGTACGTCACTCGAACACCCCGCGAGAATTTTTATAGCTCGCCTCCCGGAGGAGCGCGCTTATGCTTCGCGGACGATTTCGTTCACCCGTATTATTTCCCTTCGCTTCGTTATTCTCAATGCGAAATACCTAAGATCGTCCAACCGAGAAGCTTACCAATTACGAGATTAGAACAAAAAGTCTAAAATTTTATGCAAATTTCAGTTCCACCCGTTTTGTCCTTTTGCGCATGCGTAACGAACTTTCGTCTAATGTTTTTCTTTTTCTTCGTAAGAGCGAGGACTCGGATAGGTACGAGTTCGTTCCTTTTAACTCCTTTAATAACCGTAAGTAATTCTAATCTGTGGTCCGGGTAATATATCGTTTTTTTTTTACGTCGGCGGCGGGAACACGCGAGCGGCGATAAAGAATTTGTGAGCGGACGAAGAGAAGGAGAAAGACAGAGCCAGACAGAAAGCGAGAGAGAGAGAGAGAGAGAGAGAGAAAGAGAAGAGGAGGACGCGCCAGCCAAGGGGTCGCATCGCCGAGCGTACGAAAGAGTTTTAACGTGATTATCGCGTCGACGCTAATTCTTCAGCTGGTGCTTATCACCTTCAGCCTCGCGACGGCGGCCGCGCGAATGGACTCGCCCGTCCGCGTGTGTCACACGTATGTGTCTGTGTGTGTGTGTGCCGGGTCGAATTGCGAAAGATAGAGAGAAAACGTGGGAGTAGCAGGCGGCGATGGCGGTGTGTGAGTGGCGTAGGAGGAGTGGGAGGGAGTGAAATTGGAGGGCAGGTTGGTGCTCTCGGGGGGTGCAAGAGGAGAGCGGAGACGCGCGCGCGACGAGAGAACCGGCCGCGAGTAATCGATACGACGAGGAACGTTTCGCGTGCGCTCGATACTCCCAGATAGCGTCATATATATAATATATATATGTATATATGTCTGTGTATATGCATATATATATATATACATATATTTGAATGTAGCGTGCATGTATACATGCACTGTCTGAAATCCCCTCGGGTCGGTACTCAACAGGGTTATGTAGAATAACATAACGTGGACGGCAACGAGGCTCGCTATACCTGTATATAAAGTTTTGTCAGACATACTTTCTTGTTGATGGCAAACGAGGGAAGCTCCGTATCGAAGATGGCCATGCTCGAAGGAGCAAGAAAAAAATAAAGAAAGAAATGAAAAAAAGAAAAATGAAAAACCAATTCCTCGAGATAACATTTTTTTCACAACGTTGACGATCCTCTGGGCAAGTTGAGAGTAGGTACGTAAATATTCACGACGAAAAATGCATCGAATTGTTCTTACGTATGAAATAAACAAAAATATTCAATTTCAAACGCTCGATAAATAAATTATAAGATGTATTTTTATAAATACTATATATTTATTTAACAAAATGTTTTAATCGCCCTGAAAAAGAAAGGAACGTTGAAATGAAAGTCGCGAGTCGACGAAGACGAAAGCAATCGTTTCCCTTTTTGTGAAATAATTAATATTGGAACGAAAGTTAAATATCGAATGACCCTTCGAGGCGATGAAAGGTCGCTATCTTCGCTGGGTGCTACGACTCTGCCCGTAAAACCGAAAGAGGTCTTTTCCCGTTGTGCATAATGAAACGATGCGTACTAAGATGTTACATCCAATAACAGTGCTACTCGCACAATTATTATTATTATTATTATTATTATTATTATTATTATTAGATAGTTTTCTTTACTACGAAACAATTCAGAAGATGTATTCTTATCTCGTCGTTATCAAGACCGAGAGACAACAGAAAAAAAAACACACACGCATCTGCCTATTTCCATTACCTACTGTCGTTACATTTTCCACGGTTTGTCGTATCCATTTGGTAGTCTAGTTGCGTATTCTATAGCCCACGTTTCAAGAATTCTTGACTCTGTGCCAAGCATATTTATATTATTCTTGATATTTGTCTCTATATGTATATCCTTGACTTTTCTTCTCTCTCACTCTCTCTCTCTCTTGCTCACTCATTGGCTGGTGTACTTCGTGTTTATACCACGAGAGGGTAAAAGATAGGGACGAAGGGAAGAAAAAAAATAAAACGAGAGGTAAAACGAAAGCGAGGAGGAACCACGTGCACGTTATATACATATATTTATACGTGTATTATATATATATAAGCAAGAGGCCAGAGCTTTGAAAAGAGAGAAGAGTGGAAGGCCGATTGGCTAGAGAGATGGGAGAACCTGGCTGGTTTCTCCACAGCCCGACGACGACGACGGCGACGACGACGACGAGAACGGTGTCTCTTGCGAAAGAGGGAGTTCCGTTTTTCTCTTGCCCGTTTTCTCGCAAGCACAAAACTCGTCGTAAAAGCCCGGAGGCTCTAATCCTTCGCTCGTCGTGATCTCTCCGAGCGCTCTTGGGCTGATAAAAAGGCATCTTCCTTTCACGCACTTTTCTCGGTTCTTTTTTTCCCCTTCGTTCTTTTTTCCGTCGTTTCTTTTTTTCCCCTAGCCTCATCGCCCCTTTTTTTATTCTCAGTCAGTCTCTATATTTTTCCACCTCGTTTTTTGCTCTGCCAGACGCAACTGGCGTGGCTTTTGTGGGTGGGTGGGCGGAATGGATAAAGGAGAAAAACGCGTCGATACCACGCGGGGCAAGATTGGAGCCGTCATATTTGACATGAAAAGTCGCGTGTGTATACGCGCACACCGGGAGTTTCGTGCGCTTTGATACTCGAATGGAGCACCTGTCTTCCTCCGTCGAGCTTTTGAAGCTTTCGTTTTCATACACCGGACACATGGTTTTTACATTCATTTGCGGAAACTTTAGTGCTTTTATGGATTTTGCAACCTCCAAAAAGTCCAATTTATGAGAACGAATTCGTAATTTTGGGCGAGCTTTGAATTTCGTCGAACGAGACAAATGTCGTTCTAACGATACAACCAAGTAAAAACGATATTCGTTATTTCTTTGCTTTAGATTCTCGTCCAACATTTTTAAAAAATTGAATAAACATTTCTGATTTACAATTTGAAAAAGAAGAAAAAACAAATGCGAATGAGAATCGTTCGTGCAATCTTTCGTTTATTTCATTTTTCTTTCCTCGCTCTTTTTCGACCGTAGCTCTCTCTCTCTCACTTCCTCGCTCGTATCTCTTGCACCGCTGGCCAAGAGAAACGCGATTTTCGTCGGTCGATCGGTCTCCGCCTCGGTGTGCTTCCTCGTCTGAACTCAGTCTGCCCGTTGCTCCTGCTGCTGGAAGCGATTACGTTCTTGCTGGCTTTGCAGAGACTCCGTCGGGCCAATCGTTATTGAGGCGGGCAGAAGGAGAAAGGGGCGAGGAGAGAGAGGAAGGGTGAAGTAAATCCCCGAAGTGCACCACGATTGTAAATCCGTGAGTGTGTGTGAGAGAGAGAGAGAGAGAGAGAGAGAGAGAGAGAGAGAGAGAGAGAGAGAGAGAGCGAGTGTGAGTGGTCGAAGGGGTTGGAGCAGGAAGGAAACGAGGAAGGGGGGAGTCAGAGAGGCATCGTGGTGGCTGTAGGGAACGAGAGAAGAAGGGTGTGATGGGGGCACGTCGAGTGGTGAGTTCTCATGCCGGCACTAGATCCCCCATCCCCTTTGTCACCGCCGTTACCCCTCTGCCAACCTCGTCGATATACAGATATAGCCCTAGAGTCGCTGGTTAGGCGATGGTCCAGTCGGCCGTCCACTCATCGGTCGCGTACACCCGCAACGCAGCAGCCCATAGAATTAGGAGAACTGTATATGCCAGAGCCGTAGGTGTAATACCACGTGTCCTATGTATATATACACAGGCTGTATCATGTCAATACGGCTTGTTTCGATCGAACGATAAGAACAAACTTTCCAACTCCCTAGTTCCAAATTATTCTCAGAATTTAATTACGAAATGTTTTTTTCTTATCCTTTTATCAATGATTAATTTTATTTCGCTCTCGCGCAAGATAGTCTCGAACGAAATTCACGAGAGTTGAATTTTGTTTGGTTCGACACGAAACGTCCCGTACATATTCGTCACTAGTTCTCGCCCTGGGGTTAGATCGGATCGAAGGCGACTGAAGCAGGCAAGCGTATAGGTTTGCGTCAATTTGGGTTTACCAGCATACGTACGCACACACACACACACACAGACACACACCCACACACATATAGGTATACATACATACGAAGACGAGGGGTTGCGTTGGTGGAAATAGCGTTCAGGATTCAGAATTTGATCATTTCACAACCGGAAGAGGACGAGAGTGGATAAGAAGGCGGCGTTTGGTTCTCGGGGATGAGCGTAGCACCATCTAAACGACCAAGGGGTTGGGTCCGAGGTTCTATACCAAGGGGTAGTAATCCGTAGCAATAGGTAAGGGATGAGAGGAGCCTGCGAGATGAGAGAAATCGGACGAAAGGAGCAACGAGGGGTTATATCAGGAAACCGAATTGAGAGGAGACGAGTTCCCTTCCTTCCCTCCCGGTTTCGCTAACGAGTACAATAGGTTAGGCATTGCGGTCTTTTGCTGACCGTACTCTCCGAAATCGCTACTTCTCTCGTCTCTACTTCAACCTCTATTTTATTATATATATCTAACTCTACGTCGAAGCTTTTCTCCGAGCTCAGCTTTCCATTTTCTTTCTCTTTTCGATCGCGTGTGTTCCGCGTTTGTGTGTCCCATATCCCTCGAATCGGCACATTTGTCCCAACGTGTGCACGCCTCGCGTTTCTCTTCACTCCCCGGTGCTCGTATATAGTTGCATCGGTCTGGAATTGGTCCTCTTGCCGGGATTGGGAAGTTTTCCTACTGCCTACACTCCACATGGAGTAGGGATTAGTAGCGAGCGCACTGGGAGTAGATTTTGCGGCTAAGTGTGCTACCCGAACTTGCGGCATGAAAGAGAACCGCCTACTTGAACGCTTCCCTCTTGATGGATCGAATTGCTTTATCTCGTTCTCAATTTTGTACCGGACCGTTTAGGACATTTTCTTAATTTTTGTTTATCCTTTGTACCAACAGCCCGGCTGTCTGGGAATTAGAAACCGTATACTTATATTTTTTAATATATTTCATTTTTTATTAAGCAACTAGCGGTACCCAGCATGCGTTGCAATGCCGTTTTGGTGTCTTAATTCATTTGAAACACAATATTTTTTGTTTTTCTCTCCATGTGTGAAGCATGAACTTTCCAAATACAATCTATACTATAGACATTTTTAGCGATTGTCCCTGTGCTTCGTCGATGGACATTGCAAATACGAGTCGTACTGGAAACTGCAAACATTTGAAATCGAATGGCATATATGTTGGTATCATTGGGACACGTGATAACAGTACATCGACTTTTCCTTCAAATTTTCTATTTTGAATTGTAGTTTCGCTGATATTGTTCATCATATTTTCCCCTGGAAGCCCAATACCATTGCAAAGTCGTGGTGGATTGATGTTTCGTAAAAGTATGATAGGCACGCCCATTTTCGATGTTACAACTTGCGGCGCTATGTCTGGTAAATGAAACGAATTCAGAAATTTAGTTGGATAATTCACAACTTGTTCTTGATTAATAAAAGCAGCAATCGACTTGTACGTTTTAGCTTCTCATGGTATTCTTTTTTGAATCGTGAAATTTATATAATTGACATTGGTGTTTTTGTTGCTAATATAGCACGTTTCCTTAACCACTTATGTTTTTTGCAGTTATGT
>JAPYZT010005567.1:0-13493 GCA_030522965.1 Tryphoninae sp. A BG-2022a
TAGGATCAATTTGAATTTTGAGTATGTTGTTCTTTAGTCGATTTGCAACAACTTTTCTTAATGAACTTTAACCCTTTGAGCTCTAAGGACGCATATATGCGTCAGCCTTTGCGTCTGCGGACCACATAAGCTTGAAAGTACTTAGGTCTCTAAGGGTTAACACTTGGTCCACTTCCAATGTAAGAAATAGGGGAATAAAATTGTAACCCCCCACCCAACAATAGGACTATCTTAAATTGAATAGAATCCTACCATCAGCCCGTTGGACCACGGTCGCGATAGGTGGCGCTATAAGTAACAAACGATGTACCGATCTTATCGCCTTACTACTTGCGCATTATGTTGTCCTAATGGACGACTAAAAGTGTACAAACTTTGGAGAAAATCCGCGATCCGCCCTGATATCCCGTCTATTTCTCCACGCAATACTTACACCTTGCTCGAGATTACCATTTCTTGACGACGTTTCGCACTTTGGGCCCCGTGCTTCCATCTAGTGGCGTTGCGCAGCGCGCAAGTTCACATCACCTTAACCGTTTGAGTGCCAAGCAGCGCGACTGCGCTGACCTCCATACACTCTGGCACCCAAACGGTTAACATAGTTTCTGAGCCTTTACAAAATGAATTTCCTTCTGATGAATTTTACAAGGATGAAAATTAAACAGGAGTAATGGAAAGAAGGGAATTTTCAATCAAGGCGAACATTTCTGTCCCATTTCGCGGGACAACTTTACTCTTTAATTACACAATTGTCTCGTTTCTTGGTTCGGTAATTTATATATATTGTTGATTGTTTTTGCACTTTGCATTGTTTTTCAATTTGTTTTTAAGAAACGAATGATCTCTACAAATAATACGCATCGTTTATAACGCTTAAAGTTCACAATGTTTCTTTATTTACTGGTGATACAATCTTATTTCTTTTCCCTCGTTTTTTAATTGTGTGTTTCAAAATTGTATTTATTTTATTATACACTCATATCTATATATCGCCTAATGTGGATTTTTGTTTTCTGTTCCTCCAGATTTGACAACGATCAAACGTAGCTAATCGAGCAATACGATTGCCCCGTGTTGCCAAAAATCGAAGAGCATTTTTGTTCGGGTGAAAATTGTTATAAATAAATACAATCGTAAATGGAATTTTTGTTGTTGTTGTTTTTATTACGCGTATCCATATAATATCGTTATAATTTATACTTAAGTTATTTTACTTCGGCATGTGTGCTACGTTGTTTTTTGTTTTTCGTCCGTTTATTTTTTCTTTGTTTTACCTCATCCCTTTTACTCGCCTTAGCATAATCCGGAATTGTTTTGCATACCGTGTGTAACGGTTATTACTTACGAAGGTCGTTAACTTACTTATCAGTTGCACGATACTCGATCGTTAGTTAAATTCAATTATTTTCATTTATCATCCTTTCAATAATGACTAGCAATTAGAGTTAGGTGTTCCCGTGTTTTTTGTTTTTCTTTTTATTTTTCTTGTCTCATCTCTCGCACGTCTTGAGACGTTAAATCTTTTGTTTTTATCACTGATCGATCGTCCATCATGAAACGTGAAATTAACACCACCGTACAATGGAATTAATAAGGATTCATGATAGGTATGCATATGGCATAGGTATGGGGCGTTCCAGATCGGAAATTGACGAGGCCATGGTTACATTGATCATTTTTTTGTTCGAGTATATTATAAGCAATAAAGAAATGTAAATAAATAAAGAAATGTCTAACTACTGATGTAAATATTGATAATGCTTTTTACGAGAATAAAAATGCCTAATATCGTTGAAATAAATCAATTAAGGAGAAAAACTGGTCCAACCGATTCAATAAATCGAATTTTTTTCGGACTTGCGGTTTTGCTTTAAACGCGTTTTTCTCAAAACGACGTTTTCCAAGATGGCGGACATCGTAGCTCATCGAAGTTTCATCCGAGTTACTTAATTCATAATTTAAATTAAAGAAAATTATTTTTATATGCGGATAAATTTGGATTTTTGAAACATTATTATTATTATTGTTGTTGTTGTTGTTATTGTTATTATTATTATTATAGGACAGAGTTATTGCAAAATAGGGACCGATTTTTTCGTCAATTTTCACTTGATGTCCATCATTTTTACAATCAATAATTTTCGCTCGCAGTCCATCGTTTATACGCATTCTACATTCACACTATAAAGATACTTGATTAATTATACTTGATTTCCATTTTCAATAATTTCCCGGGCATTGGGATCCCGAGCCGATTTGGTCAGAACCTCCGATCGCAACCGCCATCTCTACAGACATATATATATATATGTTCAAATGTAGGTACGTTTACGTGAAGGAAAACAAAATTTATCCTTAACCCTTTGAGACCTGAGTCCTTTCAAGCTTATGTGGTCCGCAGACACATAGAATGACGCATATACGCGTCCTTAGAACTCAAAGGGTTAAAAAAACGCATTAAAAAATAAATTTCGATTAGACCAGACTCTCCCTTAAATTGAAATAATGAACGAGTATATACATCTTGAACAATCATGTTTTTATCATTTTTCTAGAATTAAATTTATATTGACGTTATAAAATATTGTTTATTCTTGATAAAATTTCTTTAAAATTCCGCAAAATAACAATGAATTGGAAAAAAATGTATTCCTTCGTGTTATTAGGAGAGAATATGAAGATATAAATTAGAAAAGAATAGTAGCTTTGTCGAGCCGAACTAGAACGCCCCATATATACATTAGTCTGATTCGTCCCATTTAATTATTATTACCTATACGAAACTTTCGTGAATCTCTCTGAGAGAATATGGGTTCTCGGAAAGTTCTTGAGTAGATTCCGCCTACGTATGTGATGTGCCGATAATTCGTTTTGTTGTTTTGTAGTGTGTTAAATATTTCTATTTGTTTATATTCCCCTCGTCAGTTCTCGACTATGCCGATCTGTCAATTGATTTATAATACATATGCACTATATTAACTAACATGTATATACATATGGGGCGTTCCACGACAAACGGACAAATTTCAAAAGCTTTTTTTTTTATTTTCCCAATTTTTTGATATTTTCAAGTGCTCATCGAAAAACTCTTCGTAAGTATATTTTGAGATTTTTTTCATTACCCGATCAAAAGATATCGAATTTTCAAAAAATCGCTCCTTTTCGACGTTTTTGCTCATAACTTCTTTAATAGTAAGCCAAATTGAATCTTTTTTTTTTTTATTTTCGTTTTTGAATGAACTTACAAAGAATATAGAAAAATTATTTAACGTGTTTTTGAATGTGATTTTAAAGTTTTAAACTTTTTATCTTTTTTTTTTAAAGTGGGTACATTTTGATTTATTTGAAAATTTGTCATTTTAAACTTCTATCGATTTAACAACTTTTAAGCCTGGGTGGAGCGTGGGCTGCCCATAATTACTTTTTTCCAATTTTTGAAAATGGAAAAAAGAAATTTTCCGTTAATAACTATTAAAATCGTTTTTTATAGCTATATAATCTTTTTTCAAGTATTGTGAATAAATTTGTATATATTTTTGTTGTTAACAGACGTCTAAAATTAACAATAAATCATTATAAGTAGGTTTATAAATAATAGTAAGAAAAGTTTTTATTTAGAATGGCTGTTGTCGTTAAATTGATAGAAGTTTAAAATAACAAATTTTCAAAAAAATCAAAATATACACCCACTTCTGAAAACAAAATTTTACGTTTAAAACTTAAAACTTCTCCTTCAAATTTTTTCAAGTTCATTGAAAAGCGAAAAATTTAAAAAAAAACATTGAATTTTTCCAGTTTTTAAAAATTCGTTATGTTCTGTACATATAATCAAAAAATTTCAAAATTTGCTACGAAAAGTTTATCAATTGGCACTAAAAAATATTAACAAAATTGATAAAATAAAAAACAAAGTTTTTAAAACTTGTCCATTTGTCGTGGAATGCCCCATATATATATGTATATATATGTGGATGTGTGCGCGCGCGCGTGGGAAGTGGGGTGGGGGGGGGGGGTCGTGTGCGCGTGCGTGTGCGCGTGTCTTTGTGTGTGTATGTGTATGTGTATGTATAAATCGATGCAATATTCATAATTTTTCGAAATTTAGTGATTCGAATTATTCTGTTGTGCTTCAATAGTTTTTGTTTTTCATCACATTATCAAATAAATTATGAATATTCGTAATCGATCGTTCATTCCTACTGTACACACGTCACCTATTTAAGTCGATTGTATCAATTCCTGCAGCGTACGCACCGTTAGCTTCTTCAATTTATTTTTCTCTAATTTTATTTATTATTTATCAAATGATTAATCATCAAGAGATGGTCTGCTACCGTCCCTCGTCTGTTTTAACGACCGATTACATGGGACGGCATTAGTCTTATCTGATTTCTCTCTCTCTCTCTCTCTCCCTCTCTCACTCTCTCTCTTTCTTTCTATCTCTCCCTCTCTCTCTCTCTCTCTCTCTCTCTCTCTATCTCTCTCTCTCTCTCTCTCTCCATTTCTCTCTTCCCCTCTTTCCTTGACCCCTCGTTCTTCAAAAATAAAACATATTTTTGTATTCCAGTTGAGAATTTGAACACAGTCAATTGACCTAAAATTCATCATTTTTTTTTTCTCTCTTAAACTAAATAAATAACTTTGTTCGTCAATAAATGCCTAGAGCAAACGTAGACAAGAAAACAAAAATCATAATCGATCATTCGATACGACTTGTCTAATCGAATTAAATAATAATGATGCCAATTTTTTTAATCGTGACCTTCGATGAGGACGAATTCTTTCATACCCCATGCGTATATGTTCTCACGCAATGCAGTTTTTTGTTTGTTTATATTGATATTTAAAATAAAAATTAAAAAATCGTTATCTATTAAAATTAACGTTATCATACGATCCGAGTTTCATTGAAAGCCAATGACTGAAAAATAATAATATTAAGAGTAATAAATAATAGTAAGGAGTATTACGCGTGAGCTTTTTCTTTAACGGATTATGGGAGCTTATCCATTAGACGTTACGTTTGCATTTTTGTTTACTTTTTGTTTTTGTATTGTTTGTTTGTTGTTGTCGTTTTTTTGTTTGTTTTTTTTTGTTTTTTTTTTTTTTTTTTGATAATTTCATTAGTTCTTTACGCTATTCTCACTGGAAAAGTGTGTAGGCGCTTTTGATGGCCCACTTACCCGTATACCACCTATATCATCGATATAGCGTACGCAATTAGGTATATTATTTATTACATTATTATAAATAATTATGTATACACGCAATTTGTCGTAATAAGCGCGTGTACACTTATACGTACACGTGCAAACATAGAAAAATGAATTTATATATTGTATACATACAGATTCTTAGCGTTTATCGTAAATAAACAAATAAATAAATAAGTAAATAAATAAATTCGTCAAATAAATAATATATATATTTTTTTTATTATTTATTTACTTATTTATTTATTTATCGAGTTATTTTGAAACATTATTCATTTGTAAAGGTGTATATATATATATATATATATACCTTTACAATATACCTTTATTTTAATTAATCGATTTTCTTTTTCTTTTGTTTTTTTTTTATTTTGTTGTTGTTGTTGTTGTTATTTGCATCCATTTTGTTAATATTAAATTCGAATGCCCAGTCGTCGAGCATTGTCTCACGCGACTAAAGTTAATTAGCAGTTCTCTACGTCATTCGTATTATTATTATTATTATTATTATTATTCTTATTATTATTATTATTATTATTATTATTGTTTTACATTACAATCCGCGAGAGTACTTTTTTCGATGGGTAATGATGAAAAACATCGTCGGCGACGATATTTCGCGATTAATGAACGTGAAAATTGCTGTGTATGTATGGGCTAGTCTAATTATCGAGTTCTCGTCGTATCAGAACGTTTCTGAGGCGATATAAAGAATTTATTATCAGCCTTATGATTTTTCGAACGAGAATCAATGGCGTATTTGGAAAGTTTCATTGGTCGCGATGCGTTGGCGCGGGTCAGCTGTCTCTTTTTTTTTTTAACTATTTATCCGACGCGCTTCGACATTATCATTATTATTGAATTTATTTTCTTTCGCTCGCGCAAATTTTTGCGATTTTCTTTTTTTTTTTTTTTTCTTTTTCTTCGACGCGGGTGGACGGCCGAGGGTTCGACGACCTCGAAGTATTATTATTAACACGGTCATTATGTATGCACGTATCTACAGACTCAAACACGCGTGCGGTACACTCGCGCGTATATACTTTTATATGTATAGGGCGTTCTAGCCCAAATCGATCGATCTTTTCGATCCGACATAAAATTCAAAATTTCAATTCGATTAAGACAGTCCTCGCTTATATTTGTTGCCGATCTTTTCATACACCTCGAAAAAATCGTACGGCGAATGATTTACGCGCGAGAAAAGATTTCAAAACGTCGCGACAAATCGCCTTTTTTTTCTATTTTCTTTTTTCAATCGTGCCCAATTCTCCATTTTGTTAATCCTTTGAGACCCGAGTACTTTCAAGCTTATGTGCTCCGCAGACGCATAAGCTGACGCATATATGCGTCCTTAGGGCTCAAAGGGTTAAATTCCCTATATTATTAAATGGGGAATTTCTTCAATTTTTCATTTTTCTCACAAAATTGTTCTCAATTCTTTCATACGTTTTTAAAACGTCGTTTGCTTCTCGTGCAAGTAAATCTTGTTTTAAAACAAAAATAGTTTGTATATCGTTTGAAAAAGAATGACGAAAAGTATACTATTTTCAATCCGCAACAATTGCTTGCATGAAAAATTGGGGACGAAATTTCAGTGGGCAAAGGTCAACACGCCCTTTCGTTTTGAACTGAAATTCTCCATATATTTATTTATATACACGTATAACCGTTGGCTCTTATTGCAGATGCGCATATGACACTTTCGCTCGCATTTTTCTCTCCTGACGCCCGCGTTTCTTCAAAAACTCCTCATTATCGTATTTTCCTCGTCCGACTTTCTCTCTATTCAAGGTCCGCAAACAAACAACAAAAAAAAGCATGTCTTTTTTCTCGAAACGTCGAATAAATCTACGTACAATTCAGATATACGATTTTTTCCTCTAAATTTCGTTAATTAACAAATTAAAAAAACAAACAAACAAAAAACGCAAATTATCAACAAACACAGAAATACGAAGCTCGCAATTCCGAAAAGTCGAGAGCCCTTGTTATTGTTATTATTATTATTATTATTATTATTATTATTATTATTATTATTATTATTATCATTATTATTATTATTATTATTATTATTATTATTATTATTAAATTCTTTTCATTATATAATGCAAATTAAACGAGGCAGAAAAATAAATAAGAAATCAAAGTGGATAGTTACTTACCTTACAAGTAACGAGAGTATACAGACATTTATAGATTTAATCCCGACACTTTCTAAAATTACATTCTTGGACTTTGAAGAGAAAAAAAAAAAAGATCCTCGATCCTACCGATCGAAACGAAAAAAATGAACGATCGTTGAATAATATCGATTAAATCGAGATAAATCCAAGTTTCATTTTCAGAGTAACGAGGAAAAATATAACAACGAAGGGATTGGAATTACACGAGGAATTTTATCGTCAAACTACGGGAAAATAGTTTTTTGAAGGTCATTTTTTGTGATTAGTATTTCGAAAAAGACGATTGATATTTTTTCGATTTTTGTGATTATGTCGAGTGCAAAAATGATTTCATGCAATAATTCGAGGAATTAAATATGAAGGTTCTTTGTTTTTTACGCTGGTTATAGACAAGACACGTATTACGAATATAAGGTCAATAAATAATCAAAGAAGCGTCGGGATCGAAGGTTGAGAAAAATTGTGCGTTTATTCAACGAGGACGTAGGACTAGTTTCTTATTTTTGTTTCCTTGCTGGTGTTGATTATTATTATTATTTTTTTTTTTTTCGTCTTTACGTTGTGGCAATTAATTTGTTGAAAAATTTCACGAAAAATTTAATCGTGGCTCTCGACTTGACGTTATTTGGCTCGTGCGCAGGATTTTCCCTTCTCTCTCTCATATACACACACACACACACACACACACACACACACGCAATACATATTCACGACGAGAGTCAATGTGGAAATAAAAATTAGTGTCAACGACTCGTGCAAGTTTTCTTTGTTTATGCCGGACATTTATTATTTTCTTACTCGTGCTTTTTCATTACCGTTCCATATCGTTCCACTATGATACACGTTTTCTTTTTTTTTTCTTTTTGTTTAAATCCCACTTACAACAAAGTACTTCAGCTTCATTTTTGACCAACGTCATATTCGTCGCGGCATGATTCAGCAATTTTGTTTTTGTTTTTGTTTTTGTTTTTTTTTTTTTTTTTTAAATAATTGTCGATAATTTTCATTCGTCCTATATTGTTGTTTCGGTGGTCGCGTTTTAATGTTGTTCGTTAATGTTCATGTCGTATCCCTGTCGCCCTCGACCGCTTTTTCTTTTTTTTTTTTTTTTTCACTAATTTTCCGTTTTTCCGAGCGAAAAATCGCGAAAATATTTCGAGTTCTAACGTCAATTTTGTAACGTTTTGTTTGTTTGGTTGTTTCCTCGTACCCTCGATTTTTGCATTTCGTTTGCTTCACTTTCAAATGGTGCGTCGTGTCGCGTTTACATTGTTTATATCACAGATGGACAATCGAGCAACGAAATCGGACGAAACGAAATAGATTGTAGACTATGAGATCGCAACTAAATTTAGCACGTGGATGCAAAAAAAAAGTCTCTTCTACACTTTTTGTTCATTTTTTTTGCATTCACGCGTTTCATTTTTTAGAAGGATTTTCTATCCGGCGATAAATTAAGACTGTCAATATTTTCCTTTTTTTCTCGATCTCTCTTTGTTTTTGTTTTAAATTTTCATTATCCAGATGGGAGAGTGCAGTAAAACGAAATAAAAATACAAAACATAAAAAATTGAAATAAAAATTGTTTTTTGAGAGAATTGAGAATAATTTTAGCAATAGTTTGTTAAAAAATTGTTTTCCTACACGTTACAGAAAGAAATTAGAATTGTAGTCAACGTCATCTGGCTCATTCAATGTTTTTCTGTATTTTTGTAAAACGAGCTGTATTTTGTTTACGTTTGTTTTTTTACATAAAAAAGAAAAAAATGCGGAAATATCACGAGTTTCAGCCGCAATTTTCCAATTAAAGAGTCGCAATAAACAGTGGCGCATACTCCATCGGAAAAATCAAGAAATACAAACATTAAATAATCGGCCAACACGACTCGCTTGCGAAAAATTCGAACTCTTCAAATTCAAAAATTTCTTCACACTTTGATAAAAACGTTTTATTTCTCGTCCCATAATTCTTCCATAATCTTAAATAAAATAGGGAAATTTGATTAAGATTTTTCGTTTCGTCGCAAAAGACAAAAATTTTAAAAAACTCAAAATCGTATCGAATGGAAGAAAAATTATGTGTTTTGTGCATGAAAATCCTGGTGGCTCTCTTTCACTCTCGATCTGCCAAACTATACGTAATACAAGATCTACGTTTCTCTCTTTTATCCATCGGGGATACAAAAATCTCGACATTTTTCCTTTATTTTTGTATCAATGAATCGCGTACGTTATTATTAAGTCTATCTATATCTACAGTGGCAATAGTCAAACACGTTGACCGACTGTCACGAGTTGTCTTTGGCGTATGTTGCGTTTTCCTTCTCAATCCCTCTCTCCTTACAATTCTCGCATTCCCTTTTTCTTTTTTCATCATTTATTTTCGTTTATGAATCCCGATTCCCCAATTCTCAGTTTCGAGTTCGTCCCTCGTTTATTATTACGATCCAATAAAACCTCAAAAATAGGCGGTCGAGTTCGCGCCCGCCAATTTCACATCGTTCTCATTCAAATTCTTCGTCGAGACTCTTAGGCCTTATTTAAATTCTTTTTATATTTTTCTTCGTTTTTATTTTCTTCATTATGTTCTCATAGCACGTGGCGTTCAATGGCGTCGAATTCCTCGAGCGTCTATCGGTTATACAAATTGCAATTGCACAAAATTGCACGCGAGCGTTAGAAACACTTTTTTTGTCCAATTTGATTTCATGATTTTTATTTTCTTGTTTTTATTTTCGAAATTCGTATTTAACGAAACATTCACCGGTATTATTTTATTCTACATCGAGTAAGCAACGAAGTAAAAGCAATCGGGACAAAAAATCCGTCTCGAATGCAATGAACCGTGAAGAATATCAAAAAATAAATAACTAACTTTTAGATTCTCGAGACACTTGCTTCGATCGTGTCTTCCGCTCTCGTTAACTCCCCCCTCTCCCTCTCTCTCACTCTCTCTCTCTATCTCTCTTTCGGTGAATTTGCAATAACGCCAGAATACACACGATTGGCCAGGATCGTCGATGCACGTTCGTTTCCAAAACAAATACGACGCTGTCTGGAAAAAAGAGCGTTCGAACGTATAATCGTTTGTTCTCGTTAAAAGCTTCGCGACGACGATATTATTTTCGTTTTTTTTATTCTTCTCTTTTTTTTTGCGTCGTTCTTGTCCCATGCACAGACGCGATCGTGAACAAAAAATCGGCTTCGAGGAACGAAAGAAAAAAACAATTTCAAAAACTCGTGTCTTCGCGTAACGATCGATCCACTTTTGTTCTCGGCTAAATTCGTCGAAACGATTCGCGATCGTCGTTCTACCTACGTAGATACATCGTACGATTACATTCCAACTCGTACGTACGACCTCCATTTTGTGCAACGCGATTTGTTCGTTTTGCAGCCAAACGACAGTCCGATGTGCAACGAAGGCTTTCATCGGGGATGTCTCGTAACCTTACGGTTTATTCGTATTTAAGTTTGTTCCTTTTTTCTTTCTAGCTTTTTCTCTTCCTTGAGATAATTCGTTCTGTCGCGTATTACCGATTAAACGAGTCTACATAGATAATACGCGCGTATTTTGCCGATCGTTGGCGCGCCACGTTAACGATCGTGCCAGCGCCATCTTGGGTCCAATAATAATGACGCCATTTTGTCGATGCGCATTCGTTCTCATATAGTTTCGTTTCTACGCTTTGGAAAACGCGTGATTCGTGTATGCGTGTGTTTTTGTTCCGTTTTTTGTTTCTGGCCCCTTGCGGCTTCCGTCGCTCGTTCGATCGCCGAGCGACGTTGCGTCTTAAGTTAGGTAGGTACATTATTTATTCATCGGGAGAATTTAACGCAATCTCGAGATTAGTTAGCCCCTTCCCTTCCCTTTCAGAATTATTCGCAATTTAGCCATTCGGTCTTAATCGTCATCGCCATATTTGTACTCCGCCTTGCAAGATCCTGCAGGAATGGCGGAGTATTACTATCGATTCTCGAACGGCGCGCGACATTGGAATCGCGAGCCTCGGTAGGTTCCTCGTGAGCGGCATCGTCCACCATTTTGTGTCGTACTCCCGATCAGCGACATTTTGTCATCGTTCCGAAAGATCGAGATTCAACGCTCGTGTTTCGAAACGAAAAATAAACGAATAAGTAAAGAAAATTCATTTGTTTTTTCAATACCTAGAATCTTTCTCGTACACGATCACGCATTACGTGGTCGATCTCTTGGATTTAGTTTTTCCCGCTGAGCTCGCGTGCTTCGACTGTTCCACTTGTTGTTGTTGCTGTTGCTGTTGTTGCTGTTGTTGTTGTTGTTGTTGTTGTAGCTGTTGCTGCTGGTCACCGTTCGTCGGGCTTGGTGGATCGCTGCTCAATCTTGCGACCTTACGATATAGCTCACTATTAACGAAACGTGGATACGAATCTCGATGCATCAGCGTGTAGATCTGCAGCTGCGCCTCGTCGAACGTATGGGGCGTTGGCTCGACCATGTTTCTGTTGACGATTTCGCGTACCCGCGAATCCAGCGACACCTGGTGGAGAAAAAATGTACTTGTAAGGTAATCAAGGACATTCGGGCTTTTTCTTTTACTTCGCTAATCCCTCTTTTTTCTCGCCGAATGAAGAAGCTCGCTATCCATTGCAGCGCCCATTTACCAACTGAAATACGTTTACATTTTTTTGAGGTTATGTTCGTCCGTCCTCTCGCGTACGATGCGCTTTCCTCGCTCGTTGGTCCAAAAATATCCTTCGTTCTTTTTCCATTTTCTCATCGATCTTAACCTCAACAATTTATTGTACCCAAGCTTATTATTTAATTGAAATATAGTTTGATATTGCGAGGGGAGGTTTCGGTGGAGCGCTGGGCAGGTAAACAAGGAGGAGGGGATTTTTTTCAAATTCGAATAAAACATTATTTACGACGCTATAAAACGGTTTTTTCCGTATTTTTATTTTCAAACTAACATTTCATAAAATAGCTAACATTGACATTCGTTGCAATGTCAGTACGAAGCTTAGTGCGATTGAATAAAAATGCAAAGGAAATGTGTGCATGGTGAATGTCAATTTAATTGATTCGTATTGAAAAATTGTATGTAAATTAAAACAAATTTTAGATCCAATAAACTTAGGTCTTTACGAAGATCTTACCGGTTATAATTTGTTCAAACGCTATATAAGAGGACAATGCGCGAGATAACAACGAGCATTTGAGTAACACAATTTTCAAAATTTATCTCAAGTAAATAAATAATGGTAAAAACTTTGTCGAAATGGCCGCTCGTGCCTCCGACCAAGTTCCTGCAATAGCATTGGTCAAAGTAATGTGAGCTATGGAGATGTCCACTGGCCTATCGGTGAGCGCCATCGGAGAATGAGAGCAGGCGATTGGTTCGATCGAAATGTACGACTAAGAATATGATGACTGGTTTGTAAACAAATATACAAGAACAAGGTCAATTTTTTTGTAGGTTCTTTGGACCTTTGGGAACATGCTCTTAAGATAACGAAAAATTTAGAGATGTTTTTTAACAATCAGAGATTGTTGAAAAAAACATTACGGTTTATTTTGAATTTAATTTTTATTTTTGGTTGTGGGTTTTATCGAAAAATGCTTCCCACGAAAATTGTACGCCTGGTGAGTTTCTCTACAAAAAGAGCCTTGCTATCCCAAAACCACGTGGAATAAAACTATTTTAGGTTCAGGAATATTTGTCCAGTTTTATCGCTCGAACAAGATATAATCTCTAATAAAATTATCAGAATTGGGTCTTCGTGCTTGAAAAGTTCATTTAATTTGTGATAAGAATGTTGTCCCCAACTGCTGAAGCACTTAATGAACATTCGCTTCGCTCATTTTTAGAAGTTTGTGAATTGTGATTGACTTCTAGAACCCGCTATTCGATGCAAGAAACACCCACTTCCGCCCAATTTATTAAAAATTAGATATACCTCATTCGTGAGATAAAAGTCGTTGCACATATCATTGCGCGTGTCGGAAATTAAGGTTAAGGTAGTTCTATCGCGAAGGGGCGTATTTTGTGGGGGCAAGCGAGGGGCCTCAAACAAAAAGTGGAAAGACATTATTATTCTTTCCATAACATAT